>DWDT01002556.1:0-13534 GCA_018245595.1 Microceris scylla | reverse complement strand
ATTGCAAATATATGTCCGTCATAATTTTTTAATACAAAATTATCGGAATATAATTGTAAAACAATTATTGATATGAAATAATTCATATATTTATTTATTTATTCAGAATTATAAATATTAATCATGTTTTAAATAACGAAATCTCTGTTCAATATTCCCCATCAATATATGCCCAGCAGAGATTTTTTTTTTTTTTTTTTTTTTTTTTTTATAGAGTAGGGGGCAATAAATATAGATATTATAAACAAGTTATAATAAAATATATTATGTGTCGGATACGAGAATGTATAATGGGAATTGCGTTCAATCAAACAGTTTAACAAAAAACATTTAATATATATTCTTATGCTTAAGCTAAAGCTAAAGGCCTAAGGGTAGACTAAGTAAGGTAGACTAAGTAACTAAGGGCAGAATGCCTAATGATATCCTCTGACAGTCAACCATAGCTGATGAAATAAGCGGGTGATACTTTTTTGTTCAGAATGTCTACTAAAGCAGCTTAGTAAAATCGAACATTACTCAAATGAAGCGTATTCTACATTTATTCATAATTCTAAGTATCATTTTCACTATTATTATTATTGGAATGTTTGCCCGCGGTAGGTGACATATCTTACTGATGGTAGCAAAATAAATATTTGTCATATATTTAATATCTGTTGTTAATTCATGACGAAGGTGACCAGTGCAGCGGAAGATGTTATTGGAAAATTTTACATCGCTCTGCACAAGAAAAACTTAGAAAACCACCTAGTAAAAAATGAAAACATATTTCTTTTTTTGTATCTCATTATAAATGATGTCTGCCAACCCGCACTTGGCCAGCGTGGCAGACTATGGCCTTAACTCTCTCAATATGAGAGGAGACCCGTATTCCATCAGTGGAATTGTAATAGGTTTAAAATAAAAAAAATAAAAAAAAAATTTGCAACATGTATTATGTACATTTTTAAATATATACATACGTGCTTATAAGGATAGTTTCACATCCAGTCACAAAACGAATCGAACTGATAAACGAGGGCCCGGAGCACATGAGTGCCGAATTCAGTAGACGCAGTCACTAAATATTACACCAGAAGGTCACCAGTTAGTTGGAAATAAAATGGAGATGTGAATACACTTCAAAAATTATTATTGACCGTAATTACAAATCATGAGTAATTCCACCACGTTTATGTGGTTGCAATATATTTACTATGTAACTGTTTGCAATGAAGCAAGCATTAATGTTAATTTCATGATGTTCCGTCAGTAATGCGACTTATGTTGACATTTTTCCATCCGTCCGGAAGGTAGGACGGTTATAAGTTAATACTAATGAGTAGCTTTTGCTCGACATGTATGAAAACATACATAAAATCAGACTTGTAGTTCCCTAAGAGGTAGGCAGAGAAGTGTAATTCACTTCCACTTTTCACCTGTCACGCTTACGAAATGTTACGATTTTAGTGTATTTCTTACATTTACTAATGTAACGTAACGTAGGAAGTCGATATATTGCATTGTTTTTGTCGCTTCTTCACGCTAGGTCTCTCACAAGATAAGGAGGTAACACCGAGTGACAAATATATTTATTCATACAGACCTGACTTTCCTCTTCTATATTCATAACCATCTTCAAATACGCACGCTGCATGAGAAGACTTCTGATTCCAAAAAAAATATTACAGGAATCGACGTCCAGAAAGCGGCGGAACGCGGTCTAAAGCTACTGGTGATGCTATCGTTCGTATTTCCCGCGCACTTCCTGCACGAGGATGTGCTCAAGCGGCTCACATCGTTACTGGAGATGGACGAGGAGAATATCGCGCCGCACATTTTGGCCGCACTCACCTTCCTCGGCAAATACCGACCGCTCAGTAAGTAGATGTGTTTCTAGAATATTCCTTAGGGTCATGATGATCCATTTCGAGTCTGTTTGTTAATTATGATTAAGGCTAGATTAAGTTTTGTTGGTTGAATTATTGCTACAGATATAGAAGAAATACACTTTTGTTTTTTTTTTAAATGTTGAGTATAGGAATCAATCTCCGTTTTGGGATTTTATCCTTACATGTGATCGCTAAAATCTAGTCAATTATGTATGTACAGTTTCAAATAAATATGTCTTAATATGTGTCATTTTTCTGTTCCTTTCCTTGGAGCATAATTTGGGTTTCGACAGCTTTAAATAACGGTGATAGAATATAAACCATTAAACGTCTACCTAACACACCCATTAGAAAGACATGTCTGCCCACACATCTACATTTTGTAATCCTATTTTTTACCTCCAACAAAACATATAGAATACAATGATGAACCAAATGTATTAAAATATACATATTATCTTTTTGATACCTAGGTTTTCAGCCTCATGTTTGTTATTAAAATAAAAAAAAACTGCTCATTAAAACATTTTTTTATATACTTTCGGGTTCTTATGACGTCTGCTTGATTTTTGTAACAGGTGAAGCTTGTCCATCCCTATTCCCAAAACTGATAACGCTTTGCAAGGCGTACGCAGAAGTTGGAACGCCGAAACAAGCAAAAAATGCTGTCAGGTATGGGTGATTTTTTTGGGGTGAGGGTTTTAATTAAATACTACACAAAAAAGGGAAAATAGTTCAGTTTAATACTAGGCATTGAGCATTTAAATATCACAAGGTAACGAATAAACATGTCAGGATATAATCGGAACACTAATATACCTGAAGAATTACCAGATATTGGTTTAAGATGTATTTTACTATGTGTAAAAGTAGACTATGACCTAAAGTGACGTCTCTCCACAGATGTCTATTTGTGAATGTGCCAGAGCAGAGGACGCAGATATTCACGGAGATCCTGGACACACTGAAGGCGACATTAAACCCCCACTCGGAGCACTACCGCACGGCCATTGTGACGCTGGGCCACATAGCTCACAATCTGCCTGAGAATTTCCCTATACACATCAAGAACATTGTCTCCAGAAAAGTGAGTATCATTCCATAGTATTCCACAGTTCGCTCTTACAAGCACACTCCTAGGTATGAACCGGCTAGTAGTGGTGTAATCGAGAACTAATGTATGTACCTATTTTTAAAAACATGCATAAGCACACCTATGGAGTTTCTTTCGCCGCTTCTTCTCCATAGAGAAGCATCTTCCGAAGCGGTGGTGGCATCATTTTGACGTACAAAAAGTGTTCTTATGAACCAATTTTGAATAAATGAAATTTGAATTTGAATTTGAACGATTTTTCCGTAAGGACCTGTCAACGTTCGTTTAGAGAGCCCGACTTACATAATCTTGTGATTACCATCGCTGACGGCAACAAAACTTATGAGCTTATTTTCTGACCTTATTTTGTAGCAGAGCAGCAAGTAGAACTGCGGCGACGCATCCGATTTCTTACTCCCCTCCGGCATACTGAAGGACGGCTAATCATTCTAATAATATTCTTCTCATCTACAAGGATATACCTTTGTTTTGCGTTTGCTCATTCTTATGCCAAAATCACACTTTTCATAGGTTTACCTAATGTAACTATGACATCATTAAAACATTGACAATAAGGATTTTGGTCCTGTTTTCTTTCTGTTTACCGGAGCACTAGATGAAGAGGATAATGACAGGTATCAATATACGAGTACAATGAATACTTAAACAAGTATAATTATACCCATTTTTAGGCGCCCTTTTTTTGTTTGAAAGTTGACGTGATCGAAACAAAAGATGACGATTTGTACTGGCGTTTGATGATCATCAGCTCGTTTACTATATTTACTAACTTTCTCCGTCTCAGGCCTTTCGGGAGATATACCGTGTTCGGGCTCATAAAAGTAATCTAAATGAGAGAGTGGTAGATAGATGATGATCGAGGCCACACTTTGCTAAGACATACATATTGATCTGGGGCAACATCTGTTCCTAAACTGGCTAAGATGTTGGAATAAAATTTAACAGCTACGGTTAGCCTTTCGTGATATTTGCAGTTCAACAAAATATCAAAGAACATAAAAGAAGTTCGAATATTGAAAAAAGTCTAAAAAGTAAAACTAATAAAATTTTTCTATTGATCTTTTATAACTTCAATAAAAAAACCCATTAACATTTTCAAGATGAGTTTCGCCGCATCGAGGAACGTCTCAAGCGAATGTCTTGTAGTTATTGTTTCGACCTTTTTATCATTCTGCTGTTGGGACACAGGTCTTAAAGATAAGAGGATTAGTCTGTTAAGCTGCTCAAGTGCGGATTGGCCGAATTCACATGCCTTAGAGAAGTTTTTTTGTAAACTCTATTGCGGAAGGTTTCCCCGCGCTGTTTTCCTTCAGCGTTATTGCAAGTAATATTTAATCTTAAACCGACGTGCAGTGATAGTCTAGTTGTTTAGAGTGCAGCCTTTCACTCCTGCGTTCTCGGTTTCAGATCCATGGTGCACACATCGTTACAAAACTGACTTGTTCTGCACTCGTCAGGAATTAATTATCATAAACGAATCACACTGGCACTTTTGTTAGGCACATGGTCGGACCCCGCGGCCAGCGGGGCGGGGCGACACCGGCACGTGGACCGCATCTGGCGACGGCTCCAGTTGCAGTCGTCTGTTAGCTCACAGATGAACAGATATGTTGTTACTGGGCCGTAGCTAAAAATGCTTAATTCAAAGAGCATAAATACACTCAACAGTAATATAGTATTGGCCTGTGGCTTCGCTCACCTAGAAGTCGAGATATCACAATGAAAAATTAATGAATCGTATAAAATTTCCTCACAATCAGCCCATTAGTTTGGCCGTGCAAATGTAATTTCATTATCACTTTCAGTTAGATACTATCGAATTTGTAATATTAGTAAATATATTGCGTATTTTTTCATAAACACCTAATTCAGATACTTTGTTGTTACTGTAGGTACCTTCTTCGCTTCTCATTCGGCTCGTGAAGTAAGGGGTATGGCTACCGTCCTGCGATATGAAAGCACGATTCGTGATGCACTCTGCTAGTTGAGGGCTGCCTACCGCGGACTATAATAATAGTTCAATAGAGTTAGAGATAGAGATGCGCCCGAAGTCGCAATGCGCCTCGCCTTGGCTTCTGTTTTAACTCGCTCGTTCTCGCTTACTTTTGAATGTTTAAGCGAAGAAAGTGGTAACTACAAGTACCTACAAGTACTACAAGTGGCCGCTGCCGCTCGTGGATTTCTGGTACGGTCGTCGAACAGGACTGTATTTGTCAGGACACTTTTTACTAGTAAGATACATTAATCGATTACACTATATGTACGATTGAAGTTAAAGCCACCATGAATATTATCAGGCAGTGTTCAGCTCGCGCTCAGAGCAACGGCCTCGGCGAATTAAAAATTACATAGAGCCTAAAGAGGTGTTCATTCATGTGTGCGAGTCCAACATAACGGAGATACGGAGCGCGAGTCGGCGCACTCGTCCCGACGGCTCCCGGCACGCGCCGCTAGATACGGGGCGAGGAGAACGTGGCGCCGGCCACGATTATCGTAACTATTACAATGCGAAGTACATCAGCATTTAGTCAGCCGCCTTCCGGCCGCTAGCGGACTGCGCATCCGCATCACCTAATGGGGTCTTTTATATACATGTTGTAGATGATGTACAAGAGCGCGCTCGTGACACCCGAGCGATCAGTAAGCTTGCCATTTTCTTTTGATATTTTATAAAAACGCTTAGTAAAGTTTTAATTACCGCTCGAATGTGTCGTAGCGCGCGGCGCCGCAACTGATATCAAGTACATGAAAAACGAAACTACTATTCGATTCCAAGATTGTAATAAGTAATTAAGGTATTATCAATTAACATGTACGCATTAAATTCAAAACGAGTTTAAGTTTCACAATTACAGTAAATAACAAGATAGTGTTTGTATACATACACACACGCACACGCATACACAGACACACACAAGGAGATGTAGAGTGCATCAGGACTGTCCAATGGGCAGAGGTGCCGTTGCGGCTAAACAGCTGTTGATCAGGCTACATCCTGGAGTGTAATGCAATATGCTGTGTCGTCGTAAACTGTAGACGAGCATATGGTTCGTGACCCCTAGTACAGCTCGCGCCTACAAACGCTCTGACAGTCCTCGTATGAAGCGGCGCTACTATTATCCAAGCTGGCCGGTGTCGCTAGCCGGCCGCAGCAGGGCCACAGTCTAGTCTCTACTGCCCTATCTATTACTTTAATCGCTTACGGATTTTGTAATGTCCAAAGTTTGGAATGTCTGCTGAACTGGGATAAGTGTTCGCCGGCGAACGAGCAAGCCTAAGGATCGCGATGAAAATAATTGCTTGGAAGATAACACGTGTGACCCTGCTGAAACAGAATGTGGATGGGACGAGTGGAATCTGTTCTAGGTTTAAGAGGTATTCCCGTTCGTGCCAAAAATAAAGATGACGCTGAAGAGATTATTAGTAAAAATATGAGATATTATTATCCCCTATTCCATGGAGGGATGCACACGTAACTGCTGAAACGTGGGAGCGTACTACACTCTTCTGCCTACCTCTTTGGGGTAATCCCTGAAATATGAGGGTGGCGTGATATTACGTTTCTTAACATAAGTAATGGTCGTTGCAGCCAGATAACACAGTGCACGGTTATCCGGCCGTGTGTGGTAGATGCGGCACGCGGGCGCAGACCGCGCGCGACTGTCGGTACACGCCGAGAGGTTTGTTTGTTTTGTATGACATCACAGGCACACTGCGCGCTGATTCAGCGGATACGTCTCCCACCGCTAGTTAATGAACTCGAGCTATTTATGCTTGTTTTGTGGGTCACATACACACACACATTCGATGCCGGGACCGTGGGGCGCGCAGGGCTGCCACTTCACGAATATTTAAAAACTCATATAGCTTGGTTACTTAAATTAATTTATAGAAATAAATATATCTTCCACATACTGCGTGCTTCGTGGCGAAGAAGAAAAGACACACCGATCGAAGATAGAATAGATTGCTAGGTTAGATATATAAAAATCTGTCTGTCGTCGTCACTACTTTCGGTTCTCGCAGGTGCACTCGTCCGACAGGGGATATTATTTACTTATTGGCTGACGAGGGGCTAACGATGGATGGGCAGCGCACTTCATTATGATGCTGTGTCTACCGTGATGTGCAGCGACTGCGAGAGTTGTCAATCTGTTTTGTCACTTTAACAAGGACCTCCGCCGCCGCCCTTCGAACGCTTCTCACTTCCGCTACTAATTTTATCCACATGTATTCACGCGTAGATTCGCCCAACCTACATACTGTAGGAGTAACCCATGGTCTATTATTTAAATTTCACAATCCAATTTTATTGTTTATGTTTATTCTTTCACAAGTCATAGCATACAACACACTCCCTTTTCAGTGCTCCCATATCAAAATCATAAAAATATCCCATATAAAAATATAGATTCAAGGGTTGCCATATCAACATCATATAATTATTATTTAGGTTAATAACATTCAGTGTAACAAAATATTATATAATCACATTATATGTTTATACCAATATAACATTGTCATGTTAAAGTATAATAGTACAGAGTGTATGCTTACAGCTCGGCCATCCTCCAATGGGTGGGCCCTCACACCTAACTGTAATTTAATGAATATGGAAGTAATTCTTTTTTTTCTTTTTCTTTTGGCGTTATGATTGACAATGTTTAGTTTACATTAAATAGGCAAGTACTAAATCATACATATTTCCAATTCACATGTCTATACACAAGTCTCATCAAGTAACATAGTCTTACTCATCAGTTCAAATCAAACACAAAGTCTGTCATGATCTGCGAACATCTGTGCTGTATTATGCACTGTCCGCTCATAACCTTTGATATTCGAATCACAGCAAAGTCTATTAGTCGATGATGTGATCTGCAATCATCTGCATTATAGTTGCTGATTGCTCACAATCCTTATAACTTAATAATTAATGTTATGATCTGCAATCATCTACAGCATGATCACTGTTTGCTCATAGCCCTAAATGACCAATATATAAAGCTATGATCTGCAATCATCTGTGTCATAAACGCTGATTGCTCATAACATTTTTTATTTTTTTTTTGAATGTATAGTCTGTCACGATCTGCGTCATCTGTGCAATCGGCACTGGCACTCGTAACCTATACTTCTAAATTCTAGAATTACACATTAAACAATGTATTCTCATCACTTAAATAGACCTATCTCATTTACTACAAGACTTACAAAATTAAATGTTTAATTACAGTCTTTCACATATTTTTGTTTAAATCTATACAATCATAATCCTTTATCTCTTACTTAATATCTACATTTATCTATGTTCATAATTAATTATCATTTTCATCATCGTTTGCATCACTGTCGTTTTCACTATCAAATCCTTTAAAAGTTAACCACGGATGTATTTTGTCAATACTAACAATATTTTCATACTTTTTGCTACCTTTTCTACTAAGAGGTGTATCTTCTACTAAGAATCTATCATTAGGTAATATTTTAACTATTCTGTAGGGTCCATGAAATTTAGGCATAAGCTTTTTAAATTTCCCTACTCTATCCTTATCAAACATCGTTCTTTCAATCCTTACAAGGTCACCTTCATTATACTTTGTTGGGGGTTTTCTATGTCTATCAAACCGATCTTTCGCAGATTCCTGTTCCTTTACAATTTTAGCTAACGATTCGTTTCTTAGATCTGCTAATGCTTCTCCACTAACCCTATCTACTGTTTCGTTCACTGCATCATTTAGCATATTTGTCGACGTGCAAGTAATGTTATACCCAAATAAAAGTTCTGAAGGGCTTTTGCCAGTAGTTTTGTTCGTTGAAGTATTTATTCCTAGTTGTATTTCTCCTACATAGTCATCCCAAGTATTATCTTTCTTATCATGACATCTAGTACTTAAAGCGTCTGATATTGTTCTATTAAAACGCTCCACTTGTCCGTTCGCTCGTGGTGTGGCTACGGCATTTAAGGTGTGTTTAATATTAGTATTTTTCACAAAATGTTTAAATGTTGCACTCGTAAAGCATGGGCCTCTATCTGTAATTAAGCGCGAAGGTGCTCCAAAGTAACTAAAATGCTCCTTAAATATACGGATAGCGGTTTGACTTTTTGTATCTTTGACAGGGGTTATATTAATAAATTTAGTAAACGCATCTATTATAACCAATAAGTAAATGTTACCTCGCCGTGAACGAATGAAAGGGCCCAAATGATCGGCATGCAACGTATGAAAAGGGATATTTGGTTTAGAAGCATGGTGCATAAATCCCTCCTTAGGACCTCCTGGCGTTTTGTGAAAAGCGCATTGCAAACACGCAGAAACGTATTTTTTTGTGAACCGACGCATTTTAGCAAACCAAAAAGTCTTAACCCTTAGTCTTTTATATGTTTTCTCATAGCCGAAATGGCCCACTTCATCGTGGTTCATCCTTAGCAATTGCCACCTAACAGATTTTGGTACGACTATATACGTAATTCCCCTTTAATTGATAATTGTTATATACGTCAATTACATTTTTCGCGTTTTTATCTGATAGAACATCTCGAATTCTTTTAACATCATCATCACTGCTCTGTACGGTCGCAATCCAATCTTTAACATCTATTGTCAAAACGTCAATTACGTGCGTCTTATCATCATGGGTAGTCTCGGTGATAGGAGCACGGCTGAGAGCATCGACGTGGGTCATTTTTGTGCCTGGTCTATACTCTATCTCACAGTCATACTCCTGAAACTGCATCCACCATCGACCTATCTTAGGAACTAAATACCTTTTTATCATTGTAGTCCTCAGCGTATTACAGTCAGTTATTATTTTAAACCTAATGCCTAACAGATAAACTCTAAATCTGTTTAGTGATGCAACGACCGCCAAGGTCTCTAAATCAAATGAGTGAAATTTCTGTTCATCGGTTGTCGTTTTCCGACTGTAGTAAGCCACGGGCTTTAAAAATCCGTCCTTGTCATGTTGCATAAGTATGCCTGCAATCCCATACTTTGAGGCATCCGTATGTAACTCAGTCTCTAATTTAGGGTCATATAACGCGAGTACAGGTCGTTCGATTAATTTACCTTTCAAAGTTTCAAACGCCTTCGTGTGTTCATCAGCCCATTTCCTTGTGAAATGCTTCTTTAAAAGGTCTGTTAATGGTCTTGTTATCAATGAGAAGTCTTTCACGAATCGTCTAAAAAAGCTAGCTAGTCCAATAAACCGTCTAACATAGTGAACATTTTTAGGCGTAGGAAAATCCGACACGGCGGCAACTTTTCGAGAACCAGGACGTATACCTAAACTGCTAACTTCAAAACTAAGAAAATCAATTTTCTTAAAAAAGAAAAAACATTTTTTCAATTTTAAAGTAAGTCTTGCATCTCAAAGAATGCTGAAAACTTCGCCTAATCTAGCTAAACCTTCACTAAACGTACGTGCAGGGATCAATATATCATCCATAAATACTAGTGCGTAGTTAACTTTAGACAAAATATTATTCATAGTCCTTTGAAAGACTGATGGTGCATTTGCCAGACAAAGGGTATTCTTTTAAAGTGATATTGGCCATCAGGTGTAACAAACGCGGTTTTGTCCTGGGAGTCTTCATCCATGGGTATCTGGTAGTAACCTGAAGCTAAATCTAGACTGATAAACAATGAATTACCAGCTAGGGGGTCGTCAATTAAAGGTAAAGGAAAGTGCTCCTTTTTAGTTTTTCTATTAAGAGCGCGATAGTCAATACAAAGGCGTTTGTCGCCGGTCTTTTTTTTTACTAATAAAACTGGACTAGCGTAAGCTGAACTAGACTCACAGATTATGTTTGCGTCGAGCATTTCCTTCATCATTGATTTGACTTGTTCCCTTTCTGGATAAGGTAATCTATATGGTCTATAAACAACCGGGTTAGTATCAATTAATTCAATTTTCATCTTAGTGACATTTGTAAAACCCAAATCCATCATGTTATGAGAGAAACACTCATTATAACACTGCAGTAATTCTTTCAATTGCCACACTTCATTACTAGACAAGCGCTCATCATATTTTAACATATCATCAATTTTAGAATCATTAAAATCTAATATATTAACATTAACACTTTCATCAGTACGTACGGCACGTGTCACTAAGTACCCTTGGTCCAATTTCAATACCTCAGTGGATGATATGTTTTGTATCAATAATGCACCTATCCCATTTTCAACATTATATTCCCCTGGCATCAAGTAGTATTCCCTACCAGGTAACCCTCGCATTGAACCATTAACATATACAGTACCTGAAAACTCTTTGTTTTCTGTGTGGATTTTAACTATTGATGTGTTGCCAGGTTAAGACGTTGATGTCATCATAAAGTGTAAGCTTTAATTTTGGTGGTAATGACCGTCCAAATATCAATGCTTCATCGGTTTTAGTTACAATAATACCTGGTCTCTCTGTGAAACTATGATCGATCAAAATTTCATACTTTACTACACTATCCTCGATAATATAGGTATCAACCATCTCTGATATCCCTTGTATTTCAATCTTAATAGTCGCTTTTCCAATTGGCAAAATAAAATTGGATCCTATGCCACGCATTGTAGGCATTTGTCCTACCGACCACTGTATTCCTAAGCGTTCGGCTACACTATGGCTTATCAAAGTGCACTGGCTGCCTAAATCAATGTAGCCTTGCATAGGCTGATCATTAATTTTTAATTTTATGAGGTATTTATCATTATTGGTGTCACAGTTTGCATGCAATGCCAGAATTGTCTTATCTTTTTCAGTGGTCAATTTAGATTTTTGATTGTTTGGTAATTTTAAACAATTTGTTGATAAGTGGCCTAATTTATGACATATAGAACATTTTAAAATCTTCTTAGTGCACTTAAAACTGTAATGTCCAGTCTCATTGCAATTGAAACAAGTTATGTTCTTTATATTATCATCATTTGATTGTATTAATCTTGCAATAGATTGATTATTATTACTATTGCTGACATTTGAATTTAATCTCTTATCACAATTAACCTTTCTATCTGAATCACGCAGCTGTTGTTTGATGGATTGGAAGTATTTTAATACTTGTTCAGTTTCTTCACATTTTGTAGCTTTGGCCCCTAATCTTATACTACGATCTTTTATGCCATATAATAGACAATCTACTGCACGTCTACCTTGAATATCACATCGATTTAATAAATTAATTTTATCATAATAATACAACTCCAACGATTCATTATATTTGACACTTTTGGATAACATTTCTGTTAAAAGTTCCGCATAATCATCATTCGAGGGAAATGATTCCATTAGTTTTATTTTCCATTCAGACCATGAAAATGACATAGATGGCAGAGTTTGATACCATGCCTTGGCAACACCACATAATTTTGGAAGTGCATAATGAATTATTTGATCATCATCCCATTTATATAATCGACCACATTCCTCAACTTTGCTAAGCCATGTGTTAATAGTCTGCCCTTTGTTCATGGGATCAAACTCTGGTATCACATTACCTAACATAAGGAACTTGTTACCTTCTGGACGGTTATTCACAAAAGTTTTTATTAATTCTGTTAAAAGTAAGTGAGTGTTATCACTCCTAGAACGAGAGCGTCCCGTTCTAGATCCATGACGTCGTCCGTGGCGACCTTCGAAAAGTTCCTCTGCACTCGACTCGCCTTCACTCAGAGCCGGATTAACCATGTATGGGCCTGTAGGCAATGCAATTTTCGGGCCCCTTTTCTTTACCTACTCTGACTGACTAAATCATGTGATGTATTTTTTTGTCTTCTAGCCACATTCCTGAATACAATTCCCGATATAGGCATGGATGACGTCCTAAGGGCGGGTTCAGACATACGCAGGCTCTATGCGTGCTAACGCGTGTTGGCTGCGTGTTAGTACAGAGTCACCCGCGCAGCTAACGCGTAAAGTACGCGTACGTTTGATTCCGCCCTAAGTCTAGGTGTTTTCTATGTATACATGAAAAATTAAACGCGACTCAGTTATTTTTATTTTAAAATATATATTTAACCAAACGCAATAAACAAAAGAAAAAGTAAAGAATTTCAGTACCTTCTGTTAATTTAAATATGGGCTTTTCTTACTTTTTTAGATATAAAATCTTTTACGATTTCTTCAATGTGGACTTTTTCTAATACATCATTTTCAATTGCCATTATCGACAATGAATTTAAGCGATGTTGAGACATTGTTGCTCGAAGAGAATGTTTTAATAATTTCAATTTTGAAAAATTTCGTTCTCCTGTCGCGTTTGTTATCATCAAACTTCTATAAATTTGCAATGCTATCATAACATTTGGGAAAGTTGATTGAACCATATTATTAAGGATCAATTTATACGATTCTTCAGCAGCTACAATGTTATCTTTCCCGGCATCCTCCAATTGTAAGACGAAGTACTTGAACTGCACCATTTCGTTTATAAATTCATGCTCAATGTCCTCGGAATAATGCTTACAAAATTTTGTACAAGCCTCTTTGATTTGATCGTCCGACTTTATTAAGAAATCTGTTAAAAATCCAAATAGAGAATTAA
>DWDT01002555.1:0-13535 GCA_018245595.1 Microceris scylla | reverse complement strand
AATTTAAAAAAGTCCTTTTTTATTGGCTAACCGTACACGCAACCCTGCGCACGCACACATTTACACGTATACAAACATGTCTACGCCCACAGCCAAGGGCCGACCGCGCTCGTAGATTGCAAGGACTATAAGTATGATTTAAATTGGTCCATAACATATAGTTACAGTTATAATTGCACATTTGACAATCTATTTTGCACTTATTTTGTGTTTTTAATTACAAATAAATAAAGGTGAATTTAGCACAAAATAAAAGTAATTGTGGGTAATCTTTCATAGTTATAAATAGCAAGGTACTACTGTGAATAAATTGCAATATACCTAATACTCCTCACGTGAGGCAAATGTGACCCCTTAAAACATAATTTACACATCATTTAGGACTCGGTCTGAAAAAAAAGTATTTATTTTTTACTCTAATAGAATACTTTCTAATAGAAAGATCGCCTGGAACACCATGGAGCACAGATATTTAGAGTGATCATCATTTATAAGCAGACAATATTAATATTGTCTAGTAACTAAGAGTAGACAATATTAACCTCCTGAGACATCGCGTCCTAAATTATGGACAAATTAATATTGGTATGACAGACCCAGCTTAAAATAATAGTTGTAGTTAAACACCCACAGTACCATTTTTGGGACGTATTA
The DNA here is from genome assembly GCA_018245595.1 of Microceris scylla. Taxonomy (NCBI): domain Eukaryota; kingdom Metazoa; phylum Arthropoda; class Insecta; order Lepidoptera; family Hesperiidae; genus Microceris; species Microceris scylla. Next base: position 12,881 of record DWDT01002555.1, on the reverse strand, counting down.
TTTAAATTTGTCTCCCAGTTTTATTTTGAATTTGAGCGGGAATATTTTGACAGATGACATTTACAGTGTCTATTTGAAATGTGATGAATGCATCCAATATTAAAAAAAGGGGACAAGCCAGTCGGTACAAAAAGTTTTTTGATGGCGGCGCCGCAGTTAGTTGAGAGGTATGTTTAATCTCGGTAAATCTGTGAAATCTGTATTGTTATTATGTATATTTTTTATTTGAAAATCGTCCGTGGCTAGTCCACAAATTTATTTCGTAAATTTGTGGACTCACAACGATGGTAACCAACACTGGTAATGTAGACACGCAAGCCGAAATGAAGGAAGGAACTACCAAGCCACAGGACCTTAGGAAGAAGCAAAGGACGAAAGTTTTCCGAAAAAGATCGCAAGGATCAGAAAACACAGCCGTTCCACCGCTACCACCAAAGGATCCAAACGCTATAGGACCACGTCCTATGCGTATTTCCACCACTTCGACCAAACCCAAGAATGAACCAATGTTCTCAGACATTGACATGATGGGATTCCCCGGCGTTGCACCATACTGTAGAACCAACGAGTTCACCATTACCGCAGAAGGCTTTATTCGTCTATGTGAGAAGGAGTAAAGTATTATCACGACTCAACAGCCTTATTTTGCGAAGTCTCTAAATCTACGTGGGTGTACTTTTGCGTTATGAGCTTATATGCTCGTCTGATTACCCTGAAACAGGAAGAAGGGGACTCGATTTACGAAGAGGACTATTTTGCAGGACAAATCTTATCCGGCAATCACCAACTTCCCACACCCATTAGTAATATTTATTTTGTCAGGTTTAGGTGACGACGAAATATTACATCGGTTAAACGAGTCTGATTATGAAGAAGAGGATGGAGACTTCATAGACGACGCCACAGACGATGAGTATGTGCCTAATAATGAAAATAACTTATCAGATACATCGACTGATTCTTCGTCTGACGAAGATTTGCAGCAGCAACGCACTCAAAATGAGATAAGAGGCGTAGGTAGCCGTGGTAGAAACTCTCGCGGGAGGATTAGTCGTGGAAGCGTCATCCACATCGTAACGGACGAGGTCAGAAACGATCGTGAATGGCAAAATAAAAGCTTCGCCCCCCTCCTATAGTACATATTTTAGACCCATCCTACTTGCCCATTGGTAGTTCTGAATATGGTCATGAGCGTTACTTTTCGCAATATATTAATAATGAATTAGTTCAGCTCATTGTTGCCAATTCAAATCAAATGCACATTTTTCGGACAGGCCGGTCGCTGGAACTTACTGAAAAGGAATAGAAGGTATTTATGGCTATAAGGATGTTTAATGTCTTTTATATGCTACCCGTACAAACGAAAATATTGGGAAATAAAATGGAGCATTCCTTCAATTGATGACGCCTTGGCGCGCAACAGATACTTCAAATTAAGAACATCACTGAAGCTTGTTTTTGATCCTGATATAACCGAAGTAAAAAAATCTCAGGACAAACTGTGGAAAGTGAGGTCCATTATCGAAAGCGTGTTACAGGGTTGCAATAAAAAAGTCAAAGACCAGCATGTTGCAATTGACGAAATGATGATACCTTTTTCAGGCAGCTGTGGCATGAAACAGTATTGTCCTAAGATACCGAACCCTGTGGGCCTCAATGCGTTTGTATTTGCAAATCCTGATGGTACCTATAGTTTGTGATTTCAACGTATACCAGGGAGAAACAAGCTTCCCTGAGGAGAAAAACGCAGGTTTCAGCCTTGGCGAATTTGCTGTTTTGAATTTGACTTGCACTTTAGTTCCTGGCTGTATTATATATTTTGACCGATATTTTACATCTGTAAAACTAGCTCAAGAGCTGACTAATCGAGGACATCAATGTGTCGGTACCGTGATGAAGAACAGAATATCAAATTCTTTAAAGGTTGGTGATGATCTGATGATCCTGACTACCTGATGATCAAGTGTTGAAGCGTAGAGGAAGAGGTAGCAGCTCTGTTTTTTGTGAATTCCGATAAGACTATAGCGTGCACAAAATGGTTTCATAATAAACCAGTCTTGTTGGTTGTTTGGTAGCGAATGTCGAGATGAATGAATGTACGAGATGGTGTAAGACTGAAAAACGTTACATAGATATAGAAAGATCGATGGATGTTGAGATGTACAACAGCAAGATGGGCGGCGTCGATTTAGCTAATCGTATGTTTGGCAGAGTGCCCATCTCGAGCTAGAACCGATAAATGTACAATACGATTCGTGTCACATATGGTGGACGTGGACGTGGACTGGCTGTGTCCAATTCGTGGATTCAATATAGAAATACTGAATTAAAAGTAGGCAAATCGCTAAAAAAATCCAGTCACTACGACAGTAGAAAATGGAGCTAGCAGAAAATATTCTTGAAAATAATTCAAATGAGGAGCATGCGGCCTTAGAAGAAACTGAGGAAGAACAGAAAACTGGTAAAAAAGAGGCAAACCAGGAGTAACCCCACTTCCTTCTAAAATTCGGAGGATCTAGGGGCAACACATGCCTATATTTGTCGGTATACCAAATAGATGCCGCCGACCAGGTTGCCGTAAGAAAACTACTGCTAAATATAGCACCTGTAATGTGGCTCTTTGTCTTACTGCCACTCGCAATTGCTACAAGCACAATTTCACGAGTAATTGCTTGGTATGAAAAATCGATCGCGCGGGACGCGGCCGTTTTTTTCGACGCCATCGTGAAGCGTAATCGAATCAGTCAAAATCTAAATATGCACCCGTGCGCATCAATATTTCCTTTGCTTCTTCACAACTGTATCTAATAAAGTCACTAAATAAAATAACTTAATCGCCATCGAAGTGTCTCATTGAAGAAAGTACAAACACGAACAATCAGTAGATTGTTATTAAAGCCTTTTATAACTTTTAAAATTATAGGTTTTTGTTTCCGACGGAGTTTTCTATATAAAATTGCTAAACTACCTGTAGATCTTCTTAACATAACTATTTAACTAAAAAATGACGGATAAGTTAAAGTTAGATTGCCTCTTGGGTCGTTTTGGTTGCAAGTGCGATTGTCGATCGTGACATCCCGAGTTCGATTTCCAGGTCGAAAACTACAAAGATTTTCTAATTTAGATTTTCTAGTAGTGGTTCGGAGTCTGGATACGTGCCCGGTGCATGGCATTAGGCTCATCACCTATTCCATAGTGGGACGTAAACGTAACCGGTGAAATGTGGGAGTTTTCTGCATTCCTCTGCCTCTTCAAGGATTACAGGCGTGAAGTTAAGTTTTTTAAAAGTTAAAGTTGTGGTAGATATACTTTAAACATATGTGCAAATATTATTTAAGCCTTAATTCTCACTACTAAAATGTTACTAATAAACCTTTTAAAGTTCTTTTTTAATGTTTAATTTTTTTTCTGATTTAATCTCAAAACGATATATTGGAAAATAGACCCAATGTACCAATTTTGGAACAAAATATAGGATAATTTTAACCTCTCCATTATAGTCTTTTAGTGTAGCTTATATGTATAAGCAAAATTTGTACTCTATAGTAAAATACTATTATTTTTAAAATACAACACAAAGTTGGTCTGGGCCTGACAACTTATTTTTATTTGAACCAAAAATGGGACTTTGGGTTATTATCACTACTAGGTTTATAATAAGCTGGGTCTTAGGAGGTTAAAATATTGTATGATATTATTTTTCTTAGTGACCATTCTTTTGATTTGCCTTTTTGATCATATTTGTGTACCCTTATATTCTAATGTCACCCATAAGTGTCTACTGATCTATTACGCTTTCTTATCGTCTCACAAGTAGCTCCAAGTCGCTCGCAGTGGGCGCCCCGTCGCCGGCATCAGGCGGTGGGCGTCACCTCCTTCTTGGGTTCCTCCATGTTGCTTACGTTTTTCATATCGTCCTTGCCGTCTTCAGCTAAAAATTTACATTCAAATGAAAATGTTATAAATACCATTATTGTAATGTCACGCCAGTTCGCCTACCATGCAACTCAATTATTAGTCGGTAAAAGTTTAGTCAAAGCTGGCTGAGGAATATTGTATTTTATATTATAGGTTTACATTTTTTGTACGGAATTCTATTTTTTTTTTCTAAAATAAAAATAGTCCGAGTTACTCCTCATAACATCGGCTACCCGCCAGACCGAGATTCGTCGGAGTAGGGTCAGTCATCTCGGAAATTATCCGGAACGAACAGACGGATGGACATAAATGTGAAAAATAGCGTTTTCGTTACACGTGCCGTACACATTTCCATAAGCACCGACGAAAAGGTGACAGGTAGTAGTTGCAGTGGAGAGTGGAGAGTGGAGAGTGGAGAGTGAAGAGTGGAGAGTGGAGAGTAGAGAGCGATAGTAGAGAGGAGCGCGCGCACCTTTGAGATCGTCCTTGTCGAGGCGGGGCCGCTTGCGCGGCGCGCGGTAGGCGCGGCTGTCGCGCCGCTCGCCCTCGTCCTCCGACTCCGACAGCTCGCCGCCGCCGATGATGCGCTTGTCCTGCCGCCACACGCACACCCTCTTACTGTGGCCCCCGGGTCCACCTCGCGGCCTCCCGCGGGCGGACCACCGACTATACTGACTACTTATACTCACGAAATTAATGAAAGTACGACGAGTTAGTGGCCCTTTATGGACTCGGCCGCCCTGTTCATTGTACTTGTGTACGATTTGAAGAATAAACGTAAAAAACATTTCAACGACTGTCTCCTTGCTTGTGGTAATAGGCGATAGTGTCGATTGGGAGGTTTTGGGTTCAAATTCTGGGTCGGGGTACTGTTTGATTTTTCTAATTGAGAATTTCTAGTAATAACTCTGCGTCTGGATGAATGCCCGCTCTATGGCAATAGGCTCACCACCTATTCCATGGGACTTAAACGTAACTAATGAAACATGGGAGGATATTACACTCCTCGGCCTACCCCTTCGGGGATTACAGGCGTGATAATACGTTTAAACTTTTTAAATTGAAATCAGATAACATTAATATCCATTCAAACATGCGAAAAAAATCTATAATTATCAAAATAATCGAAGATTTTCCTAAATCTACTACCCTCATAAGTTGACTTATTAATAGGTAAATAAATAAAACAAGTGATCGCGACAAATAATCGTCATGAGCTATCTAGTATCTAGATCTAGCTATATAGTAGACGGCGACCGGACCGATAAAAGACTCAAGTGAGGCCTACAATGGAACTGCATGCCTATAAAAACCTATTCTCGCCCTCGCTTTGGGGAGTCGCGAATTGTATGAGTCTGGCATTCATAGTCGCTGGCGATGTCTCACACTTATAACCATATTAAATAAAAAAAACCAAATTGCAAGCACCTTTTCACTTTGAGGCAGCCTCTCGTCCTTGTCGACTTTGTCCTCGTCCTCAGACTCGTCGTTGACGGCGTCCTCCGGTATCGCTTGCACCTGTGCACACCAATCATTTTATCAACAAAGCTAACATATACACGCGTGCCAGAAACTCAATACAACAAGTGACATTATGCACTTACCATTTACATAACATAATGAACAAGTTCAACAAATTATTATAATCTTCATGAAATGTAGTCTATAAAAACACCTTTTTTATAATATTTAATAATATTTATTAACACAAAGAACTTTTTGTGTTTCCATTTACTTTATCTATAGTTAAATCTATTAATTTAATAGGAAATTAACTACTAAACCAAGACTACAAAATAAAATTTACTATGTAATAACAAAATACTGATCAAAAAAAAAGAGTATTTTACCTGAACACCTGGCGCATGTGGCAACATTCTCAGGTTTTCAAACAGCCTGTTTTTTATTTTTTCCAAGTATTCCGGTGTGTTTTGATTTGACATGTTGCTAGGTGATATATGCAGCTTGAAGTCGGGTCCGAAGTATTCAAAGTAATCATTGTACGGCAGTTCATTAGCTATTTCCACTCCCAGAGCCACCGAAGTCTCGTATGTCCAGCAGCGCGATACATTACGGATTGTATAGCTGTTTTTGAAGTATATTTAATAATAATATCTTTGAAAAAACACAGTACACACACAAACATTTGATTCCAAACTATGAAAAGTTTGTGTGGTTAATAGTGACCGACCGAAGGTTCGGTTTCGGCCAGATACGGCCTTGGCTTCGGTATCGGCCTAAAAATGGCGGAACCATTCGGCCGCGCCGAAACTCGAGTGTTCGTAAATTATCGTGCGTCTTTGGCGAATTTCGCAGCAAAATCATTCGGCAAAAAAAATATGAATTTGTTTTAATTCGCAATAAACTATACTATGAATACAAAATGAATGACCCGAATTTCATAAATCCAGAACAAACGGCATATCCATGTTTATAGTAATGGTCAGAATTGCTCCGCTCATTGGTCATGACATAAAAAATAAAAAAATATATATTTTATTTGTTACATACTTCAATGATTGTGTTTACATTTCATTTAACTCTTATTTAACTGTCGGTATAAATAGAATGTGCAAAAAAAGTGTAAAAATTTTTGTAATCGTAAAGCACAGTCTATGCTTCGAATTATCAGTCTATATCAGACTTCAGTATGCAATGGAAATTTTAAATATGTTTAAGTAAGTTTCGGTTTCGGCCGAAACTGAGAGCGAGGCCGAAAGTTCGGTTTCGGCTGAAAAACCTGTCTCGGTCGGACACTAGTGGTTAACCATTTTACTGACACATAGTTTTGGAACCAATTATACATTGCTGGGAAAAAATAATTTTGCGCTCAAAGACAGAACAAACAGGTGTATATATAACATAAATATTCATCATTCTGAGTTTGAATTGTACCCACCACCTTGAAATCAAACCAACCTTGAATCTTGTCTTGCAAATATAAATGTATAGAAAACGTTATTGTTGTGATTGAAAGAAGACATGAATAAGACTATTAATATTGATAAATTCAATGACATTACACTGATTGCAAAAATTTGTTAAAATCAGGAAACCAAATTTAAGAAGGGATCTAAAGTGTACTAATTATCTTTTTCACAACGATAAGTAACAAGGGGTAATAATAAATATTAAACTGAATGGTGTACATACCCTCCACCACCAACAAGTAGAAATGGTAGACCGAATCGTTTGACCAGCTCTACACAGCGCCCATGACCTCGAACCGTTAAATTGAAGCATCCTAGTCTGTCACCTGGTTTAAAAGACAATCATAAAGTTTTTGTTTATCAAAAATTTACGATTGAAATATACATACAGAATAGAAGTAATCATTGATTGATTGCATACCTGTCAAGGAATCAGCCCCACACTGTAACACTACAGCACTGGGATGGAATGTCTCCATGACTTTGGATATTATAGGCACAAATATTGACTCATATGACTCATCATCCATACCATCCCTGAGAGGTATGTTGACAGCATAATATTTGCCCTTGCCCGCACCTATATCACGTAAATCACCTACAAGAAATATACATGCATGTAAATATTGGGTGATAAGATAGTCTTCTATGTAATCATTAACCCTTTCATCATTCCACTGTTTGACACATGTCTGTCTTGTCTCCACACTAACCATGTGCATGCTGACAGACTTCCTACACCTTAGTTAACATTATGGAGAACTTAAGATGTTTCTTCAAAATATTTCTTTACAGTTGTACCAAGTGACATGTCCATTTCACATAAACATTTATGTCTTTTTATACCTGTGTTTGAACCCACAACAACCCCAGTGGGAGGCAAAAGTTCTAAACGAGAAGGGTATCACTGCTAATATTGTCTGTCTAACATTAAAAATAAAATAATAATAATAATCGACTCATTATAATTCCACTGTTGGAATATGGGGCTCCTCTCATATTGAGAGGACTAAGGCCATAGTCTGCCACGCTGGCCAAGTGTGGGGTGGCAGACTTCACACACCTTAGAAAATATATTTTTTTTATAAAATCTAAGGTGTGCAGGTTTCCTCACGATGCTTTTGTTCAACGTTAGCAAGTGATATTTAAATTTTAAACACTTCTAAAGAGGTGCGCACCATAGATTTGAACCCAGGACCTTCAGAGTGAGAGGCCAAATTCTTAACCACTAGGCTATCACTGCTTCAACATTAAAAATATTTGGTTTGAAAATATGATAGTTATTACTCACCTGTGCCAGGGAAATATTCCCCATATTTGTGGAATGACACTGTCATGACTCGATCAGTGGTATAGAAAGCTTCTTCCACGCCATCACCATGGTGAACATCAATGTCAATATAGAGCACTCGCTGGTGATATTTCAACAGCTCCAGTATACCAAGCACAATGTCATTCACATAGCAAAATCCTGAAGCTTCAGATTTCTTTGCATGATGGAGACCTCCACCCCAGTTTATACAAATTTCTGATGCCTACAGAAGTTAAAGAAATGGATATCCTAAATCATAACATATTAATTAAGGTATAAAAGTTATTGTGCTTAATTAAAAGGAGATGATAACATAACATTATACTATGGTATGGTTCCCATGAATCCGAGTATAACTTGTCTAAAGCAACTTCGTTCAAAGCTAAGAAAATAAATAATGCATGTGATATTGAAACATAAGTCCATGTTAACAGTGGTGTAACATTAACGTGGCAGGACAGATAAACTTCCACAGGGCCACTGCCTCAACCTAAATCAGGAATCTAAGTTAGGAAAACGAAAATTGTGATTGCCATCAAACTTGATTATTTCCTTAAGAGTTGCCAGAAAAACAATTAAATACAATATGACTTGTAGCTACTCCTTGTGGTAATTTTAAAAAAATGAATAATAGTGTTGGTTGATACTTGATAGCTCTATTTAATGAATTTTCCACAGGCCACAAAACATTTAGTTATGGCACTGGCAGTTAACACATTAGATCCATTATTTCAATGGTAGCAATTTTGGTAAGAGTTAATTATTTAACATGTACAGCAATAAAATACCTGTTTGTTCAATTTTACAGCAGCCGCTACTGATCCCCCAGCTGATAGCTGACAGAACTCATACAGCCCATCAAACACTGGACAGTCTTCACCAACATTAACTAAAACAATTATTTTATTTACATTTTAAATATATACTTTTGTATGCCTTGCATGCTTATATATAGATCACTTGTGGGATAGACAGACGATAGCCCAGTGTGCCGATATCATGATCCTTACAGAACTAACATACTTTTTGTACATTCATCATTCTGTTTATACACATGCAGAGTTTTATTCCCATCCCACCCCCGAAACTATTACATCAATGCACATTTTCCACATTGGTACAATTGTGTAAGGATTGCTGTGCCAAATTATTGCAAAATTATGTACTACTTCTCAAGATACATCTTAAGTAAAATATTAACCATTTAGAGTGTTGAGGAGTTCTAGCCCTGAAGCAAGGAATGTTGTTTGCTATAGACAGGCAATATAGGACACCAATAATGCAACATTAAATACTGCTGACTGAAAACATCCTGTGTAATTTTATTTATACCGAGTCCCCTATGGGGTAGGCAGACAGCAACCTGTAATTCTGACTTTTAATAGTATGTTTCGTTTCAAACTTACTCATTCCACTTTGTGAAAATGAGATGGAAAAATGTATTGTTAATTTTACAACTATTTTTATTTTATTTTTTTTACATTGACAAAGCCTATCAGGTCTGCAACAATGGAGATATTATATTTCACACTTGGTGCAATTTGCTAGCTTCACAAGAAACATGTTGTTATGGTACAATAATAATACCTCATTTTATACATTTCATTAATATCTGTTAGCTATGAGATGATTTGTAGATCAATTTGTAATTGGTAATATTATTGCTTCTATCTAGAATTATAAAATATGCATTGTTTGCCCGGCTTATAAAACAGATATAAAGTTAAAGTAATACAATACTTACATCTCTGCATCTGCTTATTATATTCTGACATGTTGTCAGGTCTAATAGACCGTAAAAAGCGAATGTAGTCGTCAGAATGAAACTTTGTCATTTCGTCAGCTGTTGCCTTGTGTGGTCTCTATAAAGTTTTACATCAAAATTTAATGTTGTATTTTGCACATTGTTCCTAGCCCCCATTAAAAATATAGGCAAAGGTAGAAACATAGGCCACTACCAATTTAAAAACTATAAAATATCTTGATATCCCCAAAACATTCCTTTTGTTTTTCGCATTTCAATATAGTCAATGAAATATAGTAATCAATTAATTTTTCAGTGCCACCACATATCTTCGATACCAAGAATCCTCAATCTATAATTACCATGAATTAAGAAATAAAGCCTAAAATACTTAAGGTAAATAACAAACTTCCCTCATTTTATTATAATTATATACATAATTAACACTTCTTAGAATATCATTTATCTGTATTGGGACAAAGAAAAATCATATTCCTGGATCCCATTCTGGGTTACCAGGGTATCAACTAAATCCAGTGCTGGCAGATCACGGTATGGCACGGTCTACTTTGGCACAGCTACAACACGGCATTAGCACAATCGGTCTGAATAGCCGTGTTCTCCGGGCCTCAACCCGAATGCCCATCGTGGTCATTCCTCATTGAAAAAAAATCCTCATGGATGGTCTATGTCCAGCAGTAGACTTAGGTTTAATATATAAAATATCTACTAAATAACCAAACACAAGGTTAAATACTTTACTTCGTCTTCCTAGAAAATACATAATTTTTCTTCAACAACAACTCAATACTGGTGTTTTATTATTCAAATCTAAATACTTACATATATTTCCATTTTTCTGTAAAGACCATAATTCAATAGTAAATTATGTGTCATTCTTATGCGGTGTGGCTTCATAGGATGTCCTTGTCCATAATAATAATTACCAATGTCACCTATAACAATGAATTAAATAAGAAATAAATTGTGAACTATCGAATCTTAAGTTTAATTTCAACTTTGTAAGAATTTGTTACTCAGTTCTTTCATGGCTTGACATATTACAGTCTGTACCGCGTTGAACAAGAACAAAATAAAATTTATCTGACCAATCGCATGCTTGGTTCGGTACAGACGCCATCAAAACGACTGGGACACAAGCGCATAAAAAACTTAAGACAATTTTAGAGTTCAGCAATTCGATAAATATCCGTTATTATCGGCGTATTTGATCATTTTTGGAGAAAATACATTACTTAGATGTAATAATTGATAACTTTATAAGAAAACAATTTTTGTAATAGAGTGGCGGGTAATGAAACTTACTATCATAATAATAGCAGACTCTCTTCTTACTGTGCGGTTGCATTGCCATTTTGCTTGTAGACACAATTATTTAATTACTTAATTTAAGTTTCCAATAACTTTTTATATTTACTAAATTAACTTGGATATAAGGCGGCACCACAAACGCTCAATTCTACTAGATATTGTTACTTTTCTTTCGTTCGGTCACCGCGCGGCAAGCGGGTTGCGGGGTGGCAATTGGCATATCCAACGAATGAATGGTAACGAATCAGATTACAGATAAAAAAGACCCATACTTTGTATTACTAATGTAATTTCTACTCTAAACAAATATTTATAGAGCGGTTTTAAATAGTTGCCACAAATAGCATAAAGAGAAACAAACTGAAAGATAAATTTCGCTATTTTAGATGAATTTTGGATGTAAGCCGTAAAAAAAATTAAACAACGTTCATGAGATAACTGATTCAATTAATACTTGCCATACCCATCGTATTTTTCGGTGATAAATATTAAAGCAAGCTTAAGTTAATTGTGAATAATAAAGATAATATATTTTAATCAGTGGAGTAACTACAAAATCATGATCATCATCAGCCTATCTCAGTTCACTGCTGGACATAGGTCTCCCTAAAAGGGGGCTTATGCCCATAATCTCCACGCTGGGCATGCGGGTTGGAGATCGCATAGCACAGCTTTTCGCACCGCCGACGCTACTGCCCGTCGGCGGCCAGGGCATCTAGTCGGGTCTGTTTAGGCTGCGCTATACCGCAATCAGCCGGTCGCCAGAGCCTCGTCAGGCAACATCGAAATTTATTATTAAAGAAGTAAAAGAAGTAAAATAAAGAAAGAATTAAATTGTTTCAATTTAAAAATAATTTCGTGTATTGAATATTAAAATAACATAAATATCTATTTAAAATATGAATATTTGGTTTTTGATTAATTCATAGTTATACCCTTTCATAAATTATAAATAAATACATATTATTTGTGCAAATTAATATCGGTGTCTCCAATTTGCCAGGCGTTCTGCGACGGCTCACATTTTTATTACCTATAACTGTACCGGTGCCTTAGGTATTCTCTAAACAAAGTAGTACCTTGAAAAAGAAACAAAAGGCAAGGTCAAGAACAATTCAATTAAGGTTCCATAATGCTATTAATAGTAATGAAAATAATGTTTAGTCTTTGATTAATGAAGAGAAGTTTTTAAGCAATTTTTAAATTAATTTATTTTTAACTATCGTCACAATTTTCGGTTATGCAAAGTTCAGTATAATGACGTAAAGAATAATATTATATGCGTTTTAAAGTGATAAAATAAAAAGACTTATTCAAATTCAAGTGAATTTATAGTAAAAGTGAGAGTGATTATATATTTTGTTTGATAAATCCAACACATAAGCGTGATTATATATTTATTTAACGTTAACCTCACTTTTTGATTGTAAGTATCAGTAAATATAAATAAATCTATTAAAATTAGCAAGTAATAATAAATATGTCGGTAAATCTAGTAAACATTATTAATTCTAAAAACCATATTAAACCAAATTAAATAATAATTTAAAAATAAAACACAACACAATTACTAAATAATAATATGTATACGTATATCATATTAATCATTAGTTTTTAATGATTTATCTATTCATTTTGAATTCTA
>DWDT01002554.1:0-13538 GCA_018245595.1 Microceris scylla | reverse complement strand
ATAAACAAGATTTATAAATTAGTTCGCCAAAGAAGTTTCACTTCTGACATGTGTACTTTGTACGCACGCATGTTTTAAACTATAATGCTTAAATAATTTCACACAGTCCGTACAACCTTTGGCACAGCCGGCGATCACTGTATTAAAATACTCAACAAGCTCCCGTCTCTTGTACCTCTCGTTCAAACAATCGCGTTTCATATTAGTGAACACCTCTTCAAAATAACAATCCATAAAAGAATCCATAATTGTATCACTTTTTAATTTATCCCGAGCAAAATATTACACAAATATTAATAATTTGGATATAAAATGATCGCTTTAACTCATAAGTTTGACTTTTACGGTTTCCCTGACGTTGTTATTTTCATAAGTATATATTTTTAAGGAGTTTTCTTGCAACTGTTATGTCACTAGTACAACGTGTAGACAAATAGTGGTGGAAATCAGTACTGTACCCCCGTTTCCAGCTAGAAGCCGTGCAAGTGCGTAATCCTCTTTAACTACGTTTATTCCTGTGAATCCACAGCAATGCTTGTCTAGTTTCCAATAAGTGATACAATATACTAATTGGAAACTAAAAATAAAGTTTTTTCTGATCATATCAATGCTTGTTATAATTTTAACAGCCATTAAAAATATTTTAAGATCACAGTGGTTTGATCGATTTATTTTTTATATTTTTTTTATAAATATCGGTAGATGTGTGTATGGACGCAATTGAAATTATGAAATTTGCGTTTTACAGTATATCATGCACATTGGGCACTCATAAATGGTGTACTTGGTTCAGATCTACTTATTTAAATACTATCGATACTTACAATTCTGGAAAATCGACAACTTTGAACAGATAGTGAATCTGCCTGCTGACGGGGGTTGTGGCTTCGATCAGCACCCAAATAGCAGCATATATTTTAGAAAATATCATAAAAAACAGTTAAGTCTGAACGCTCCCAAGAGATTCTTTCGTTCCTCTATTCATAAACATAATTGGTTATTCATTTTCAGCTACCTGATGAAGGAAGAGAACCACGATGACCAGTTCGAGCTGACCTACCGCGGTCACGTCACCATGAAGGGGAAGGCCGAACCCATGCAGACCTGGTTTCTGACCAGAAAAGCGGTTTAAATTCCAACTTATGGAAAATTCCATTATACATCTCACTCTAGTAGCTCTCTGTAGGAATAGCTTAGCATTTTGTCAGATAACTATTTTATGTATGAAATTAGTGATCAGCTATAAATGAAACTTAAATGTGTACTTCGTACTGCTTCCGCATAAGTAAAAAACTAATTTATTGAAATTTCCAAAATACGCGTGTATAATGAACGTTCAAAACACAAAGAACTATATCAAAAAGGCAGTCTGTGACACAAATGGCCTCAAAATAAGACCTCATTAGTACAGATAATATTATGATTGAAGAAACGCTTAATTCTGTTCGAATGAGATGGACATAGCTACTTTGATTACGTTCTTGATCTTAGTCACTATGAAATTGGACATAAAACGAATACTATTTTTGTATTAGCAACTATTAACATATCCATTCATAATCCCACGCTTTTAAGAAATTAGTTAATAGATGTGAAATTTGAACTATGATTTCATTTAACTTAAATAGAATATTTACGTAGAAAATGTATTGCGATACATGTTATATTCATATCTGAATGTATGCTTAGAGTCACTTGACAAGCTTATTAATTCGGGCCTAGCACAGGCCTACTTATAGTATAAACATTAGGATCCATTAGATCCATTAGGATCCATTAGAAGATTAGATGGCACTAAATAGTAACTTTATTACTTCCCAAAGAGTAACGATTTATTAAATATTTTATCTAATCTTCAGAAAATCGTCTATGTTACGTAAATTTATTACTCTGTAAAAGAAAATTTTCTACAGTTGTTACATAATGTTAAATTAATTTTATTAAATTATTTTTATCTGTTATCTACCTATTTTTAAATATAAATTGTTTACTTTTACTTATTGTTTTACATATAAGCAAAGTAAAGAATATATTTTATATGTTACGGTTATGATATACCTCATTGTTGATTTTTTTTTAAATAGAATGTTCTAGATCTTTCAGAACGAACGAAAGGTCCTAGACAAATGTATTAGCAATGTAGCAAATAGTTGTCTAAATGTATTGCTATGGTCTTTCTGTCAGGCGCTTTGAATGTTAATTGATCAAGTATAGTTTTCTTTATATTTACGTAGGTAATTTAATTTATTTTGTGAGTATTTTTCTAGTCAATATTGCACATTGCACATTATCGTACGGATAAGGCCGTCGAATTATTTCTACGTTATGTCTAACGAGTGTAATTCCTCATATTAAGTTCCTCGTGTTACTATAAATTGCAGTATTATTTATTAAATATTTCCATTATCTCTATGTGGTTCTTAGAAATATAATAAAAATAGATGAATGTGAATGTGGAGTTTTATTTCTACAATTTCAATAATTCCTCTAGGAGTTACACCCGAACATTATAAGCGATGACATTGTACGTTAGTTTTTATGAATATTGAAAATGAAATAAATTACAAAGCCTATATACTGGTGTTTGCATGGCGACACAATTTATACATATTTAAGAAGGCTCGTGCCCAAAATTATGCGATACAGTCGGTCGATGACGAAAATTAGGATAATGTACAGACTTATACCCTCTTAAACAATATTTAACCATATCTAAAAATAATAAGCAGAATGGAATGCCGATCCACGACCTTGATCATCCGGTTAAGAAGCGTTCTTGCTAAGAACGATTCTCGTATCGATTTAATTCAATTTATAACATATTATTAAATATTTTATAAAACAACTATACATTGTTGATGAATGCGGGTGTCGAGGGAGACTATTATTGAAGAACTTGACTAATGGAGGAGTGAAAAGTCTCGCAAAACGACGTACGTATAATGAGAGCGATGAATATAAAACAAGCACGTTAAATCTGTAACGATAGAGATATTTAGCATTCAATAGTCTCCGTCTAGACCTTATGAGACTCAGTTTAATGATATGATAATAACAATAATATAATTTTGAGCTGAGAAATATTTATTTTATTACTAATAAACGTGGTCACGTGGTCATCCTGGCCTATAAACATTTGCAGCACCCGAGGAGTCTAATACGATGCTAGCTTTTAAAGATAAGCCCTTTCTTACCAAATTTCTTGAAAAACATTATATTTTATTATCAATTCGAATATATTATAATTATTTGGTATTCTACCTACTTAAAACAATGAAATCATTTAAGTATCAAAAAGAACATTATAAATAAAATATGAAACTCAACAACCTTGAAACTTGAAAAAAAATAAAAATTATGTTACAATTTCGACCACTACTCGCCCACTAGTGTTGGTAAAATATCAAAATAACGATCAAAAAGATAATGTTATCCCCTTAAATATACAATTTTATTAGTAAAAGAAAACTCAAGTACAATTTTTGTAATAATCAAATATTAATTAAAAATTTCGTTATAATCGTATACAAACAATTTAAATTGATTTCTAAAAGTATACCTCTCGAGATATACTTTTGTAGTTATACCTACAGTGAGTTATTGTGGCTTGTGGTTGTTCAATTAAAATAATGCTTTGCATAGCATCGACACGAACTCAAGTTACTGGGCTAACTGAACCTGTTGATGACGTCTAACTGTTCTATCTTGTTCGCTCTGAGTTCAGCTTGTTATCATTAGGCCAGTAGGATGCTGCGGTTGGATAAACATGTCATACGACTTTGTCTGCGTGTTACATTTGTTTTTGTATGGAAACAATATATTAGACTAGGTTACTTAAGTATCTATGTATTTCCATTTGTCTGTATGTATGTGTGAATGAATATATGTATGTACATATGTCTGTATGCATGTACATATGCCTGTGTGTATGTGTGAATGTATGTGTGTACATATACATAATATGTTACCTTTTACGTATATAATATAAAGGTTGCTAGCAAAATTTATTAAGGAACAAGTTTCGATAAAATTTATTTAAAACCGTGCTTTTAGGTGTTGCCATGTTTAGACTAAAAACGAGTTGTTTTATCGCCTTTTATATAATAAGATGCAACATTCATAGAAAATTTACATTTATTTGAATATAATATACGGTAATATAAACGCTTATTCGATATGGTAACATTATTTTCAACAATTAAATGCGTGTCAACTTTATTTCAATAAGCAATTAAAACAAAATTAATATTTTTATTTCAAGTTCATTTAATTCTGGTATTAATTAGTATTAAGCTAAACGAAATTATGAAAACCTTAATTGTACCAACATTTCAAATTGTCCAACATTTTGTCTCATAACTACGCGTTAATTCTGTTAGTTTAATTTAATAGTAGTTAACTCCAAAAATAGGTTTAAAATAATTTATAAAATGTATGACGTAACGCGTTGATGTCTTTTGGTCCTCAGAACGATACAAACTTGTATAACACGTCGCTATCAGTAGATATTGATTTATAAACTCTACATTTAAATAAAATACCCAACGCAGTAAAGATATTGGGTATATATTAGATTTAATAAAGAAAATAATAAAAGTCTGCCCCTGTGCTTGCAATACTTAGAAACTTCTAGATAAATTTCGATAAAAAAATTTTTTTGTTTACACTTCTTTGACATTTGGTTCTTATCTTAAAAAAAATTGCTATATCTTTAAATAAATTTAAAATATGAAAGTTTAGAAAACTATCATGTTTAGCGATTTTTTAATATTAGCTAACTATATGATATTTGCTTTAAATGTTTTATGTTTTCTTCTCTGCACATAAAATACATTGTTAATGTCATAAGCAACTCAGACCAAGTCGCGGGGAAGAGCTAGTCATTTTAATAAATGTCTAATCGCTCTTAAAATTCATTATAACAAATAAGTACTGGATCGATTATGTGAAACGCTTAGATTTTTTTGAATACATTGTCTTCTTAAGGATTTAATGATCGATATATCAATGATTATTTTTAATAACCTCAGGATTAAAGAAATTCTTTAAATCACTGTTGCGCTTTTGATAAGCGTAAAACTTCACCATTTCTAAAAGGAATTTAGCTTTAAATTAAATGTTATAACTTGGGTTTTTACTAATAATTTCCATGAACATCACACGCATATTCACGGACAGACAAAACAGTTTAAGAACCTTTTTAGTAGACAAAATTACAACCTCTCAGTTATTCTCGAAATATTAAAATAAAACTATTGACACTCACATAATCTATACACACATACCATCACGCTGGTAATTCCCTGAACAGGTTGACAGAGGGGTGTTTTACGCCAACTTTTCATCAGTTACGTTTTACGTCCCAGGGAGCAGATGGTAAACATATTATAATATACGGCTATATTTATAAGCGACTAAAAGAATTTTCAAATCAACGAATCGCTTTTCGAAAGCATTAAATTAAATATTAAAAACCTGTTATACATTTATTCTATGTTAAACTAAGCAAATACAATATCTTGGGACGATGTATTTTGGTAGATGACATCACGCCCGCGCTGTTTAGAACACCGAAGTTTGCATAGAAATCGTACCTACTAGGTATGGCGCTTATATGATCTTTGTTAACTCTCGATCTTTCAATTTGGTCATCTCTATATTTGCTTATGACATGTACATATAGATTTATGTACATGTATCTCTTTATGTACAATGTCTTGAGTGGCCTTGGAAGGGAAATAAAATTTGTTTACTAGCTAAAATTATCCTTGTATGGCAAACCAGAGACAATATTAAATATTATTATTATTATACTATGACGCCCAGTCCTTTACGAGTTAGGCAGAAAGCCCCAAATGCCGAATGTTCTGTAAAAATTGTGAAATAAATTCCGTACCATGAATGATTACTATTCATATGTATATAATTAATAAAACTACATAGTTGTTACTTGTTTTGTGATTTATAAACCAATTCATATTTTTTATTGTGAACAAATTTATAGTATATAACATTGAGTTATTGTACACAGAAATGTACAGTTTTTCTAATTGTGAATATGTCCGGTAGCAAAATTGATATCTTCTGTCAATTATGTTTCTATAAAATAATTCAATAACCATATATTAATTTAATATAATTTCAAAAAACACAGCAAGATAAAATACTGTACGTATTACACATAAAAAATATAAAAAGACAAAATCCCAGGAAAGAGAATGTTACGTGGGGATCTTTTTAACTTGCATTGTATTTTAAGGCCGATTATCACTTGACAGTATGTAAAAAGAAAGACGACGATGGAAAATTCCCAAAAGCGATTTTCGAAGAATTCTACCTGGGCCCCAGTCGTTATACAAGAACCTTTAACCTGTTCGCGAAAAGCCAGAACCGTTCAAAACAAACGAAAAAAAAACAGAACGGGTTACCGCAAAAAGTCGACTCGTGCGCATGTGAAGGCGACCGAGGTGGCAATATATTTTATAAATTAAAAAAAGTGTAAGTCACGACCTTTTTGTAAAGTAAAGTGTATCATATGTCTCAACATTAAGGTTGATATTTATTTGGAAATTAATTTGTGTGCGGCTTGAATGGAAAAGGAACTCTGTGTCGCCCGTTCAGAAACGGCCACAAATAATTCAGTCTCCGTCTGACGCTTGTGATTCATGCACGCGTGCGCGACGGCTTTATCATTGGTCAATTTAAATTCGAACGTCGAATCCGAACGGCCAATCGCCTTCGATCGATTTCATGTTGAATCTTTTGTATCTGTGTACCGTTAGTGTTGTGCTGTGACATTAAAGACGAACTGTTTTTGACAGCTGATTTAAATCGAACGTGCAAAAAAATTCGGATATTATCAGCGTCATTCGTTAACTGGTGAGTTTTGAATTTTGTCTATTATTCTAACGGAATCTTACTTCAGTCTCACGACTGTTATTTGAGCTTACATTCGCAAAAAAGAAAACATAATGTCATCTCGACTGGACCGACCTGTCGCAAGTTGCGAGGTGTGGTTGGGTCGCAAATTTTTATTTTGTTTATTTCACTTTTTGGCGTTTTTGCAAAATAAGATTTTAAAAAGACATTCTGTACGATTCTAGACTTTAAAGTTTGTCGTGCAATAAAGCATCATTAAGCTAATTATCTGATATTCTAAGACAATGCTGAGATGTTAATTGATTTGTCGTACTCCGTACTGATTAATTATTGTTGCCCCAGAATCAACTTATGAATGTGGAGGATTTGAAATACTACGTTCTCATTATTGTACTTCCATTGTAACTATGTAATTGTATGTTTCAAATGACCAATAAAACATGATTACCTTATTTGTTGATCAAATCTCTAATAATAACGCTATGTTTTAGTTTTATACAGGCTAATGTTTTTTGCTTTTTCATCCAGTAGAAGCAAGTGTACTTGTCAAATATCAGCTAATTTATCGGCAGTCTGAAAACTGTCTGATTGAACTTTGAAAAGGATTAGCGAGTGACATCCAACGATAAAGGACGTAGTGTCTATATAAATACAAAAATGATAGTGTAAATTTTCTATAGTCTAATAAGGTGACTAATTAGTCCGACTACCGTTATAATATTTACTTGACCTTAGTGTCAATAAAATATTAATGATTGCAGTTTCCGTAGTGCCTTGTAGCGTGGAATTAAAACTAAAATGTCAAGCAAAAAGATAATAAGATAGCAAGGTACTTAACCAGTACTTATGCTATCTCGACTGATCAAACCTTTTGTTATTTTATTTTTTCATACGAGTCGCCGCCCTTAATGCAACGCTAAGGCGACAGTCTAGCATGTTTCGTTTGTAAGAACGGATTGGCGGACTCCACGCAGTTTCTAGAACGTTCGGGAAAATTCTAATACGTACGGATACGTGGAAGATTCTAAATCTTACAATACCATAAAATGTTATAGTAAGAGTAACACCAGGTTTACTTAAAAGAAAACTTAAAACTTTAAAATTATAAAGTTTGCTCTCAACGAGAATGTTTTTCTAACATAGCTGATTCATGTGGAACTAAGTAGAACTGGACTGTGACTGTGGCAGTTCATGAATACATATGTATATATGTAAATACTTATTTATATTTACGAGTAGTCACAGGGTTCGTGCTTGCCGTGCAAATAATTTGTCATAAATTGGAATCAAACCGACTAAGTTTTCAGGAAACTAATTCGACATCTATTGGATCAATGGAGTATTATATTATACTTTAAATAAAGAAAACTGATATATTACTTTAAGGTTTATTTTTTATATTAAGTCAATACGTATTTAAACTAATATGAATATATCCTACAAACATAAATAAGATTAAAGGTTATGTTATTAGTAACAAATGCGTTCTTCCAAGGACTCGAGTCAGAACATGTTACCAAATTTATTGTTTATTTCAAAGCGGTTTAGACTTTAGACTGGAACATACTAAGAGCATTATTTAAACACTCTTGTTTTTCTGCTGTCATACTTGGACCAGAATATTCTGTCATCCATAAGAACATTCAGTTTACGCGGATGCCGGTCCATGTGTATTTTTAACGACCACAATTCATAAGACAGACAAAATGTCTATGACTAACTTATTAGACAAATATTAATCAATACTAACTACACTTATATATTAGTCGACCTAATGGTAGTAACAGTCACCTTGTAGTTTTGTCACAGATGTAACACTAACTGATGTTCTAATTAACGACTTACACTAATTGATTTTAACAGTCCTGTTCGAGGTCCGTAACAGATGTCTATGTTCACTTTCGGAACTGTTTTCACTTAAAAAAAACAAAACATTTATTAAAAAGACGGATTCAAAAATACTTTTTTAAATTTATTTTTTATTTTTTTCTTGTTCGTTAATTAGTCTTGAATTTAATTAACTCAAACAAATCATCAGCTCAAAATAAAATAAGTGTAAACTGTATGTAATTAGAGCCTCTAATACACTGAAAAATAATCAAAAGCAGATGGCAGGAATTGCGTAGTACACTAATTTGATACGACAGATGTTATTGCTTGTTTTTTATGCGGGAATGTACTACACTGCTCTGCCCGCCTCTTCGGCGATTACAGGCCTGATGTTACGTTTTCTTAGATATATTGTTATTTTCCCTATCGCCTTTGACGAGGCATTTGCCCAGCAGTGCAATAACCGAGGATGATATTTTTTTTACAACTTTACCCAGGGTAATCGCTAATGGTAAATGGTCACTATCGCCTATGGACATGTGCAAACCACTGAAGTTGCTAATGCGCCCCGCATTGAAGGCATCTAGAAGCAATTACGACTTATTCAATTAATCGAAAACAGAAACGCAAAGGGACAGGCTAGCAACAGCAAACGTCAATGATAACGCGTGATATTCAATGCGTCGGTCTTAAGCAATTCGGTAGCGTATGACACACGTGTAATATGACACGGTCATGTCACATTCATTTCACAAATACGCACACACGCACACACCAACACACACATGTTCACCTAAAACCGATAAATGTCGCAAGGCACATTTCAACACCACATCAAATTTCGTATGAGTTACGTATAATTAATTGTATTTATATACATATTATTTTGCTTCTAAGAAACTTGCGACATTCTGCGTCAATTAGTATCGACGCTCGCCTCGTTTTATTTACTACCTGTTTGTCTTTTCGTTGATTAATAATTTTGAATGTCACCTCAATGTCCAAACGGTTTTTGTTCAATTCATGCACGTAAACACTGTGGTGACATACAGATTATATCATGTGTTTATTTATTTATTAAATTTGTAATGTAAAATACCTACAAAACGATAACATGCACAAGATAAATATTAGATTATTAATATTATTAATACAATTATTAGATTATTAATTTTACACTTACAGGTAACCACGTCATGCTTTATTATTCCTGTTATAAATTTGGGATGCATAATTATTTCTATTGTATGATGTATAATATTTGTCTGCCTCGTTGGTCGAGTGGTTGCAAGCGCGACTGCCGATCGGGAGCTCCTGGGTTCAAATCCCGGGTCGGGTACTATTGGATTTTTCTAATTTAGAATTTCAAGTTGTGACTCTAGTAGTCTCTAGTCTACTCTAGTAGGCGAATGTAAGCATGTCAGATCTATGTACGTACATATATGGAAATATATATTTAGTGCTCGGTGTTCTCCGCGTACTGTATAAAAGACTTAGCTTGATAACACTCTATAAGTCTTCTCTACAGTTGCCATCGTGCCAATTAACGCTATTAGGAAGGCTCTATCTTTCGCAAAGGCTTCTTAATGTGATGTCGCATTGTTGACACTTTTAATAAACGCCTATACGTAGCTGAAACGATTTTATTTTGTTTTTAATTTTTTAATGTTTCTTTTATATTCGTAAAAAAATAAAGTTCTTGTAATCGATATTTAGAGACTATCAATCAAAAATATTTCCAAAAATGTGTCCGAAAAAAACATAAAATAATAATACCGTAAGAAAGAGTTTAAAAATAGTTTTTTTAATGGAAAAAAAATCACTTGCAAGAATTATAAATACCTACGTGTTTCATTCAAATTCTTATGAAAATTCAAAGCTTATCGGACTATATTAAAAATGTAGAGAGAATAAATGAAATCGTAAATATTATGTACGTGACATTTACACAGTTGCATTATGTAAAGTTTGTTATTGAATTTGTTTTTTTTTTTCTTATCTATACAACGCTACCAATTAACAGTTTACATGAAAGAAAGTATCGTACTGTAGCCGTGTTGAGATCAAACTTATGATGAATAAAATAAAAAAATCAACTTCAACGAATCTAGGTTACTAGTATCACTTTCATATGGAGGTTTTGTTATTTTCATAAATGTTTCTGTGCAAGAGAAATTCAGATCCGCCTGTATAGTGAGCTGCTCGTTCTCAAAAATCGTAAATAATAGCTCGTGACTTAGTAGCGTTGGTGCGTTAAATATAAACATTGTGAGCGATAACTGCTGTTGGTTACTGCATATGTGTCTACTAATAAATTTTCATTACCACCTTGAGTAGGTACTTACATAATTCGTAGTAGCAACGTTTTTCTAAGTTATATTATTTATATACATATTTATCTCGTGTGTGTATGGTTGTGCATGCGTGCGTGTGCGTGTGTGTGTGTGTGCACTCACATACGAGCTCCGCGTTGTTTAAGATGAAATAAATGGCAGTATCTGAAGATGTTTCTAAATATTTATCATTTATTTTGTATACTATATATGTATGTATCTTATTTATATCGTACCTATAAATAAAAATATACCATAATAATTTACGACATTATCACGAGGTTTCGATTTATAATTGTATTCGTTGTGTCGTAAATAGTTAACACACGTTTAAATATACTGATGAACTCAGCTGCATCATTGCGAACCAGGAACTGGAATTAAGAACATGTTGCACGATGGAATATTTTATTAGATACTTCGCTAATACTAAATATAACGCTACCAAATTACATATTACGTGGGGGATATAATTCACCAGAATATTCAGAGGTGTATTCAAAATGGTCAGTTTTTATATACACTCTTTTATTCTTAAAGCCCAGTATCCGACAGTCATTTGTTTTTTTGAATGTCTTTCACATAGTTTCTATTTGTGGGCTATTTAAAATTCAATAATTATTTAAGTGTTATTATTATTTTGAGATATCTCCACACAAGGTCTGATTTGTAATATGTAGAGGGATATCTACTGAATATAAACGAAAATGATTGGTATTTTATCATTTAAAGAGAAAAGTTGAAAAATCTAAAAAAAATTATTTTTACGGTTACTCATTACGGTTAAAGGTTAAAAGCTCTGACGTATTAATATAACTAATTAATATTGCATTAAGTAAAGTTATCAGAAATGGCATTTAACTGAATCTTTGGATTCTGCTTCTTACGTTACCATATTATCAGAATTACTGTACCCAGTTTGGTACAATTTTGTTCAGTTATAGTTTGCAGCGTGAGAGACATCAATTCAATTAAAACCTAAAGGAGTGCAATAAAGAATGAAAGTTAGTAGCGTGAGAGGCCTATGTCCAGCAGTGGACGAAAATAGGCTGATAATGATAAATAAGGCATGAAACTCTTTAAAAGATGTAATTTACATTTTCATGCAAAGAGATCAAAAAAATGAGTTCCTTATATAAACTTGTTATTAAAGAAAAGTCATCTTCGTAGGTTAATTTATTTTTGTTTAATTTATTTTTTTATTTAATTAATTTTTAATTAGTATCGGCCAATAGCCTCGTAATATCGCTACGACGCGACGGGTAAGTCGTAAAGGTACGAATATAATCGCTCACGGTCCCATATATGGTTACTCTGGGAACCGAAAAAGAAAATAAAGGAGCCAAGTCACCGGTCTCAGTCGTTCCAGAATCACGAATGGGAATTGCAGTGGAGCTGGCAATCTTATTTAATATATTTTGCACGTATAATACTATTAATATTGCGCAAATATATTGTTAATGGGGCAACTCTAGATGGACTCATCGGTGAAATATAACATGTGAGTATTAATTTGAGATGCGATAAGTTGATATCTGAGAGACAGCTGCTACCGTTAACAAAAAAAGAAAAAAAAGCTTGACGCAAAACTTATTTAAAGTGGCTACAAGTTCGCTGAACTCTATTTACGTGTAACACTGCATGCATATGTCCTTGTTTGACCGGTTATATTAAAAGATTACCATTGTTATTCAAAATGGAAAATACACGGACGAAATTCCCAGGCACCTCTGTTATGTGCACAGAGTTAATGAGTGTGGTATACAAAAAAAAATTTAAAAAATATAGATTCTCCTATTTTCAATGGTCATGATGACCTCTAGACATCTCTGTTAAATCTTAAAGTCTGCTAATAAATATTATTCCAAAAAGAAGAGAGAAGAAACAAAACGCGTTAGATCTAGAATGGCTGTTATGCCATTTTAAAATTAGTGAAAAAACTGATAGATATTTGGAGCACGCTGTAACAGTCGAGTTCTAGAAGGTTCTAACATATAAACTTATCGTATTTAAAATTCAATCGCAATCAGGAATAGCCGTGGCGATAAAAATATATCGCTATTTCTATCGCATTAATATTCAAATGGAACTATTTCAAGCTTGTTATATCGGACCCTATTTTGCCGAACGCGGAAATATAGATGTCGATCGTACCATAAACCAACAGTACCGCATTCGTATGCAAAATTATGTGTTCGATATATATGTCAGAAAAACGATAAAGTGTGCGTCCTTTGTTTCAGTGTCTTGTGAAACACTGGAATAGACTCCTACTGACTATATCGCGATGTACATAATAAACCCCCAACAATCAGTGACTAGTTCTTCAAAGTGTAATTGCTTTCTAACTTGGTAATAATACAATGGTTATTTTATACGTATTTCTGAGCCGAACTTTAGATGATGATAATCTCTCTAATTTGACTGCCTCGTTGGTCGTGTTGGTTGCATGTGCGACTGCCGATCGGGAGGTCCCGGGTTCGATTCCCGGGTCGA
>DWDT01002553.1:0-13538 GCA_018245595.1 Microceris scylla | reverse complement strand
AGGCTCACCACCTATTCCATAGTGGGATGTAAACGTAACTGGTGAAACGTGGGAGTGTTCTGCATTCCTCTGCCTACCTCTTCGTTGTTTATGGTGTGAAGTTATGAAGTTACATCAATTAATATTAACTTTAAAAGATGCAGAATATTTGGGCATCTTTTTTAGTAAATCCATAATTTTCTGTTACCTGGTTTAGGTACGATGTCATAAATATTCTGCTCACACCTATAACTATACTATAATACAGCCTGTATTTCAATACAATAATACATATTACAATATTCATTTCTATACACATGCATACATTGTAAATTCTGTCTTCTTCTTTGCGTATCGACAGTCGATTCTGTTATGTGGTACAAATGCTACACATCAAAAACGACAAAGGAAAATATTGAAAGAATTGTAACAAGTAATTGCAAATACTGTATGCATGAAGCTTGTATGACAGCAAACATGATTCCTCTGTATTACATGCTGTGGGCTGTGAGCTAGCTGGAAGACTCTTGTTCCATAGTCTCCTAAGCCAATTCCAAAAACCCACATTGTCTAGGATGAGGTTTACTAGAATAAATATGAAGACGTCTGTAGCATATTATGTACGTTTCATTGATATTCTGTGTTGTAGAGCTATAGAATATTATCATACAAACTAGCAGATTGTAAGTTATGTCTTAAAGACCAAGACGACAGTACAAATTATATTCCATGTACTACATTTGAAAAGTCCTTGTAGGTACATGTTGCCAATAAAGGAGGCAAAAAAATATTGTAAGATGTTTGAAATTTTTTGGCATGAAGTACATGCCAAGTAGGTGATAAATTTAGTTTGTTCAGAACTCATATTGTATTATATGGTATGATGACGCTATCATTCATTAAAATAGTAAATAGTCGTGATGAACTATAGTAAGCGAAAATCAATACTAGAACAAATAAAATATTTACATTAGTTCAATAATCTCAACTTCATAAAGAAAATACTGATTGTTACTAAAGAAAAATAATTACCTGTTTGATCAAATATATGTATTTGTTTGTTATATTTATCAAAGTGTACATAAACCAGGCAAAATAAATAATATGAATGTCAGATGTAATGTAAGAGTATTTTACATATATTTTATATTCTAGCAAGATATATGCATATATTTTAATTTCATAAATAAAGGTAAAAATCAGAATTAAAATAATTATAAAAAGTAAATACTTTCACATACATATTTTAATCAGAAACTTCAACAAAGTCAATTCCATAACCCGGCCATGCAAATTAAATGTCGCACGAAAAGGAAACTATAATAAGCAAAAAACTACTTACGCAGGTATATTCATTATGTAATTATTATGTGGAGCAGTTAAATTAATAATAAATTGCTTTTGCACTTGATCCTAACGGCAAGTTTCAAATAAAGAATTAAACTAACACACTCGATTAATATGTATCACCGCATGTTTTTCTTAAGAACAAAAACGTGCTCTTGCTTTACTAACCCAACGAAGAATAGGTACAAATTTTTACTTATTCTATCCATGAGTTAAGTTGTCAATGTTGTCACTGATATGTCTTTCATCTGTCACGTAATAGTTAACTTTTTAAAGTTCTTGTAGCTTTGGAATTTGAAAAATTTTATACAGGGAATATATATTTTTTAATGTTCAAACACAGATGTATACATTTTTAAATAATGTTAACAGCCAGCAGATACTTTAATAAACTCATGATATTTTGCTATGATACTCACGACGAAGACTTTCTTAGTTCCAAATTCCGTAATACCAAATCAATACATACTCTATTGCGATCCATTTCATAAATATTTGCAGGAAATTTCAATGTTAACTAATTTATTTTCCTAATAATATACAATAAAATAATTTAAACAAAAGAGAATTGTGTATTCTAAGCTTTATCCCATACAAATTTGACAATAATGAGGCAATACCTTTATTAGACTAATATTAAACATTAATAAATTTGGATAGTATTATTTCTCTATTTTTAAATATCTTCATTTGATATTTGAAAAGAGAATGCCCGTTTTTTATTTGTGAATACTCTAATAATCACCTTTATTTTATTGAGTATAATTTGGAAATAATAATAATTTAATTTTTCTAATTTAGATATATGTATATGTAGTCTGTGGTCTTCTTGATATAACCTATAACCGGCGCAGAAATCACGTTTCGCTATTCTACCGGAGAATCTTCGAGAAGTGGACGCACACTGAACATTATTAACAATCGTCATCATTCGAATAAATTATAAAATGTTACGATTACCACGCGTCGTTCGTCAAAGCATTACACTAAGCAAATCTCAACAATTTGCAAGATTTTACGCGAAAGATGTGAGGTTTGGTGCTGATGTAAGAGCTCTGATGCTTCAGGGCGTCGATGTCCTCGCCGACGCCGTCGCAGTCACAATGGGTCCCAAAGGTAGGAACGTAATATTAGAACAGTCTTGGGGCTCGCCAAAAATCACCAAAGACGGTGTTACAGTCGCCAAGGGGGTTGAACTGAAGGACAAATTTCAGAACATCGGTGCTAAGCTCGTGCAGAATGTAGCAAATAACACAAACGAAGAAGCCGGTGACGGCACCACCACCGCTACAGTACTTGCCAGAGCGATCGCCAAAGAAGGATTCGAAAAAATTTCCAAGGGCGCTAACCCTATTGAGATCCGACGCGGGGTCATGATGGCTGTAGATGCAGTGAAAGACAAATTAAAGAACATGTCAAAGCCAGTGACCACGCCAGAAGAGATCGCGCAGGTCGCAACAATCTCCGCAAACGGTGACACGGCCATTGGAAAGCTCATTGCCGATGCTATGAAGAAGGTGGGCCGTGATGGCGTAATCACAGTCAAGGATGGCAAGACCTTGACGGACGAGCTCGAAATTATCGAAGGTATGAAATTCGACAGGGGTTATATTTCACCATATTTCATCAACTCATCCAAAGGTGCCAAAGTTGAATTCCAGGACGCGTTAGTCCTGTTCTCTGAGAAAAAAATCAGCAATGTCCAAACTATTATTCCTGCATTAGAGTTGGCCAACCAGCAAAGAAAGGCTTTAGTCATTGTGGCCGAGGATGTTGATGGTGAGGCTCTTTCTACCCTGGTTGTTAACAGGCTTAAGATTGGCCTCCAAGTTGCCGCTGTCAAAGCTCCTGGATTTGGTGACAACCGCAAATCCACCCTGAGTGATATGGCTATAGCTACAGGCGGAGTGGTGTTTGGTGATGACGCCAATCTCATCAAACTGGAGGATGTTCAAGCCTCAGATTTTGGACAGGTTGGGGAAGTGATTATCACAAAGGATGATACATTGTTCCTAAAGGGCAAGGGCAAGAAGGCCGATATTGACAGGAGAGCAGAGCAAATACGTGATCAAATTCAAGAGACAACCTCAGAATATGAAAAGGAAAAACTGCAGGAGCGTCTTGCTAGGCTGGCTTCTGGTGTGGCAGTTCTTCACGTTGGTGGCTCCAGTGAAGTAGAAGTAAATGAGAAAAAAGACAGAGTGAATGATGCTTTGAATGCCACTCGTGCAGCCGTTGAGGAAGGTATTGTTCCTGGGGGTGGTTCAGCTCTTCTTAGATGTATCCCAACACTGGAGCAATTGAAAACCTCAAACACAGACCAAGCTACTGGTGTTGAAATCATTAAGAAGGCCCTGAAGATGCCCTGCATGACTATTGCTCGGAATGCTGGAATTGATGGATCAGTAGTAGTTGCCAAAGTAGAGGACCTTGGCCCCGAGTTTGGATATGATGCACTTAACAATGAGTATGTAAATATGATAGAAAAGGGAATCATTGATCCCACTAAGGTTGTAAGAACAGCCCTAACAGATGCCAGTGGAGTTGCATCACTATTGACAACAGCGGAAGCTGTTATCTGTGAAATTCCACAAGAAAAAGAACCAAATCCAATGGCTGGTATGGGAGGCATGGGTGGCATGGGAGGTATGGGGGGCATGATGTAAGGAAATGGACCTGAAATGCATTTATGATATAAAGACTTGGTAGTTACATCACCTGTTAGGGTTATTGCAATGTTAAGATGAATGATGTTATAAAAGTGCAGTGAATGATTTTTCTTTTTTATTTTTGAGTCTGATTGTGTTAGCAACGTAGAGACGGCTGTCGTAGAATTATTTAGTTTTAATTTTTGCTTAAAAGCAGAAATGTTATTTTTAATAATATAATAAATAATGTTTTTCCAACTTGGCTTTTCATTGAAATTTGCATAAATTACTAATAATGAAAAAGTTGCGCTATAAAGCCTTGATTATTAATTTGTATACAAAAGAAATATATATTTAGCAAATACAAAATAATCCCCTAGATTATATTTAACGCCTTTTAATACTGTGCTACAAAGACAACGCACGATATTATTATTTCTTAGTAAATACAAAATTATCACAAAACAAGGCATATAACATCTTTACGATTTTATGACGCGGTATATCTAGAACCAGTGAGAGTGAAAGCGTAGGGCATTTACCGTCTACGAGCCTACGTCATATCTATAGGACAATGACCGTAAATGAAACATACCGAACAGTAAGAGACAGTAGGTATGATATGACAAAGTAAAACTTATACCTTTTCAACGCCAACAATTTTAAAGTTTTGCGAAATGAATATGCAGCACTTTTGTAATAAAAATTTAAAACGTTTTCATAATAAATTACCTCTTTTTAATTATTTTGTTTTATATAAGATAACTTTATAATGAAGTGGTTAATTTTCGTAATTAAAAAATTGTAATTGGTAATCGCTGTTAGCGTGTTAGGGAAATCTTGACTTCGTTTGCGTAAGGTGTGTTATGTAAGATTATGCTTCGTCATGGCCATTTGGATGAGTTTCAAAGTACGAGTTTTATGATCTGTACTAAAGAACCGATAACACGATATCATAATATGTAGTTACAAATGGAAGTTCTTATCATAACGCAATGAGTATAATACTAGAGGAGAACGCAACATTGACATTTTGATAGAAAGCACGAACTTTACTCAAATGAATATTGAAACATTATAAAGTTACTTCCATGTTCATACAGTACTTTGTTAACTTGTTTGAAATGATAGAGCTTTATGTAATTTATATCTTTATGAAAAACGTATATCATCAATACGATGCCCAAAATATCTAAACGAAAATCTGAAGCAAATTAACAAGCAAATTTGAAGATTTGATCTGAAGTAAATATCTCCTTAATTTAACTATTTATTGCACTTTACTATTTATTATCTACAAATTCTATCTTGCGAAAAGTTACATCATTTCTATACAAACTATCATTCATTTTTTAAACTTTTAGTGGTTGACTATAAACAAATAATTTCACAGGCTCTCCTATTTCTATCAAAATGAGATCTGTTTTGACGTGAAAACGTACCATACTTTTATATGTGGATGTACCTACAATTAACCATAAGTTTCAAAATTCGCATAAACATCTGTAATAAATGAACGAAGGCACCTTATATTTCATGAAAAATATTATATTTATTTCTCATTCATCATAATAAAACTTAAACAAGAATCTGTATACTATGTTCTTATATCCGTATAATATTTATAAAAATATTTGATCTTCATCTGAATCACCAGCGCCGTAGACGAAATGTCTTCGAACTACATTGCCATCAACAATTGCACTGTCGGTGTTTATATTATTGCTATTCTTACAGGGTGTTACCGGGTACCGAACTGGCCCCAGCCACCGCCTGCTTAGGCCGAAGTTACGAGGAACAGCCACAATCTTGCCTTTCGTATTATCTAAACTATTCAGAGATGATTGGATGGATTTCAAGGAGGTTCTTTTCATTAATAATTCGTTTGAATCGTCATTCAAATAGTTCTCCGGCAAATGAACATCGGATGGAATACTTAAACTTAAAGGTCGACGCTTCGGTCTATTTGACATTTGCCCTCTCCACGTATTAAATTTCTGTGCATTCCACTTCTGTGGCGTGTTTTCTTGAGACGAATAATTCGCGTCAACTGATTCCTCGCACGCTTTGTTTATTTTGTTCTCTGAATAACTTTTCTGCAAGCCAATCTTCTCAGGGGTACTTTGTTTACTAGATTTGTCTTTCATTCGACTGATCACTTTTTCTTTAGTCAATTTTATTAACGCGTAAATAGTTTTAAGAGCTTCCTCATTCAGCAGCTCGTCGTCTGTTACCTCGAGATCTAAGGCACTGGCTATGCTTCGTCTTAAATTTTCGGTACACTCCTTATTGCATTCTGTATTATTGCAATAATTATCCAATATATTTTTATTTACATTCTGCAAAACTATCAGTTCCACTTTACGCGGAGCTGACTGCAACATGTTTAAAGCTTTATCGTATTTTAAATTTAACAACGTTTGCCCATTGACAGATATGATTTGGTCACCGGGCAGTAATTTCCCACATAAATCGGCTGGGCTTGTAGGTGTGATTGATTTCACATATACGTTTCCATCCGACCCTTCCGCAACTTGTAATCCTAATGCGTTCATTTGATCCCTTTCAAGAACGGCGGTCACAAACACTCTCTCGCCTTGAACACATTCCATATTATCTAATCTTTCAAATATGGATGTATTCAAACAAGAGTCGTTTGTAGCTTCACGAAAGTTAAAAACGTCAGAATATACTTTAGGAGATTCTAAAACGTAGGCAGTTGGCGCCTGCTGCATGTTTTGGCTGTAAGGGCGCTCTGGCAATAACTTCATGCTATTTACTGTGCAATGCTGCCTTTGTTCTGAACTTAAATCATCAGAATCACTTTGATTGACTCCAAACTCGCCATCCGATCTCATGCAATCACCTACCATTTTAATAGGTGACCGGGTTTGTTTACTATTTAATACAGTTTTCATCCCATTAAATACCCTTGTACCCATTTTCACCCCATGCCTCCTAGGCAAGCTACTCTCTGAAGAAGATAGACCTTCATTAGAAGAACTGCCTTGCAAGTTTGATGTTTTTAAAAGACTTTCATCACTATGTTGAGGTGAAAGAATTTGACGAAGTAATTCTTCTGTATCAGGTTTTTTATTCTCTTTGTTATCTGCTTTTTTGTCCCCAAATATATCTACTCTGAATCTCCTTCTGGCCGGTCGTCGAATTTTTATAGGATTTCTTACAGCCAAATTGTAACTATCCTGATAATTACTACACTCTAACTTTTTTGGACTGCCATCCACATTTAAAGGATAACCAAGCTCTCCTGATAAATAACTTATGAAGTCATCTTTTGCATATAACTTTAAATACAATCTATGATGCAAAGAAGCTAGCCAAAACGTGAAGTAACTTTTGTTGTTTGCCATTTTTAGTTTGTACTTAATTCCGATTTTCGATAAGCCAGAATGTGTATTAGGCATTACATACAAGCTTTTTTTATTATAATAAAATGTGTGGATATGATGCCAGGGTAAGCTTTGTAATACTATACGATTTGTATTTGTTCCGGAGGTATCTGTAATAGGATTAGATCTGGAATAAAGTGTTACACCTCTTGGTCCAATAGATAGCCAGACATCTCGGCAGAATCCATCTCGTGTTGCCCAAACAGCAGAGTAAAAGTGAGCACCATAATCTCTGAATGTCTGTGCAAGTGTAATATAATTTAGTATGGCTTTATTTCTGTCCAAGCCACATCTAGATTCATGAGCTCTTTTCATTCTCAATTTCACATCAGCCATGTCATTAGTTATAATATGTTCTGGTAAATAATGTTCTAATAAAAAATAATCAGCTGAACCATGTTCCCGGTATGAAAATTCTCCAAATTCAATATGTAATGCGTAACCAGCAAGGAGTATGAGATTCTGAATTGTCGAGGTCATTAGCCCTTCCACTGTGGCTCTCCTTAGCTGTAAATACACACGATACCTCCATTCACCACCTTGAATATTACTTGCAATATTTTTGGGGAGGAAGAATTTAATTCTCAAGAACACAGTCAATGAGTTACCTTCCTCCATATTCTTACTTTTCTTACTTGAACTTTTGTGCCAAGTATCTGGAGCGATTTTTTTAATTTTGTAGTCATCTGGTAAAAATACAAAGTCTCCACCAATAAGGACAGCAATGCCTAACATAAAATTGTGTTCATATTTTTCACTGTATACTAAAGCATCGAATAGTTGACCAGCTGTGATCACATTAGGATCACAGAGTGCTTCTATTCTCTGACCATTGAGAAGGACAACAGTAAAGACCCTTTTATCACAGATGGCTGATACAGTCAGATCCAAGTGCTTTACAGGCTGTGATGCTCTGACAATAAACTCTGGCCCAGTACAGCCCTCTTTACCTTTATTGCCAGTATCAGCCTTGTAAAGTCGTGAAGCTGCTCTTTGTACAGGCTTAGTTCTTCTAAAGTTTGTACTTAATGGTGCTTGCTTGGGCTTTGATATAATGTTATCATTGATATTGATAGCGGACATAGAGAATGCATTGTTTTGGATTTTGGAATGTTCGATTTGAGTACTACAGGCTATTTCAAGTGTGGAATGGGCAGTGCTTAAACCACCTTTTCTTGGGGTCTCAAACAGGTTAAATATTGCATTTCTATGATGCCATGGTTGACGGTAACTTGGAAATGGATCTGCTTCATCTGGTGACTTTATGAGATTAATGTAACTTCTTGGTTTTGTACTGACTTTTAAGCTTAAGTGATTTTCTGATTTTCCTTCGCTTGCTCCATTGAGTTTATCCTTCTTTTCAGGAGGCTCAAATTGATGATGGTCCATAACAGGACTGAAGGTGATGGAGGCGGCTGAACAGGAACTACGACCTGAGTCTTCATCACAATTGCGAGGCATCTCTGAAAAGGTTTATAATTTCAATATGTCAAAATATACTGCAAATTTATAAGTTCCCACTAGAATTCCATGCTTCGAATGCATGTAAAGTTAACCTTGCACCTGAACACTTCAATGATTAGATTCAAAGTATAAATAACTGTACTGTCCATCAGGCTATCAGTACTTTGGAAGTACAACTTAACATAATAAAGTTATTTTGCAAAATAAAAATAAATGGTTTATACAATGGTCAAGTTGGGGTTTTGTTTTTGAACAGTGACGTTTTTATTTATGTTACCATATTGTATAAAATACAAGTTGTAAAATAATTTTCGACATAGTGGACATTATGTAAGGGTTCTTTTAATAGATAATTTCGTATATTATCATAAAATATAGCTTGTATAGAATAATTTCTTACCAGCAGCCCGCAACCTTAAGAAGTTTATTTAGCATTATTCATCTTATGAATATTCATAAACCGATCTTGTGTTGTACAATATAAACCAGCCACCTGCAAAAGTATCGAAATTATGAAAATATTAAAATTTCGTATTCTAATACACTGGCCGATAAGAATAGCAACCATGAAACAAGTAAAAAGTATACAGAAATCGCGCCAAATTATACTCGACGAACGCGAAACAACGAATTTTACCTCATCAAGATTCAAATTGTCATAGACGTTCTAAAGTCTTATTATTCAAATACGTGTATATTCAATTCGGCGAATGACTAAGTTCATTTTGAAACAAAATTAAAATATTCTTGTAATTATAATGCAATACATTTCACTATCAATTTCAAAATTGATAAACACTAATTTTAATTAGTAGCTTTAACTTTACCTAACTTTTACATCTACGATTCTCCCAATAAACAGACTTACATTCTTTTAAAAACACAATTCTCTGCAGTTACATCATTGGCTTACTTGCTTCAATATTTTCTTATAGAATCACTGTTACAAATTCTCACGAATTTTTTGCCCTTTCATTCAAATAACTTTATTATCAACTTAATGTTCACTTCAACGTAGCGTATGTACATTGTACTACCAACCACCAGTTTGATATATTACGTTGTATTATCTATGATTGTGTACTACTACCATAGATCAAGCGTTAGCTTTGTGAATTGTGTATGTATTTTATTCGGCATACTATTCTACAATGTAGGTATATACCACAATGTCATAGACTAAGTAATTACATGGACTGGGAAATAATGGAGGGGAGTAAAGAACGAAAGGAATGCCTAATTCCCATGTTGCATATATATACGTAATTATGTTATATGTTACAGTATATGAAACTGCATGCTTTACGTTCTTGAACCGATATTAGTGTACATTGCGCTTTGACAACAAACTACACAAGACGCTCCATACTTCATAGCAAATAGGGAGCTATGTACTGACTACTATGCCTTTGTACAGCGCTTAGAATATTTGAAAAGAGTTTATTAACGCCTTTTTAGCTTCGTAGCATAGTCATTTGTTTCAAAGTCTTGTAAATTTTTAATAAAATTAGCTTTTGAAAGAAAGGTAAATCAAGATATTTTGCTTTTGATTAACTGTAACTTTGCTTTTGATTAATATTTCAATGAGTTTTCAGCATTTTTATGTAAGGTGGAAGTAAGGATAAGTAAGTAATAGTATTTATATTTAAGTATGAAGTAAGAACCAGACCCTCCATCTAAGATCGTTGAGTGAAGGTCGTCTCACCACCAAACAATTTCCACAGTAAATCATGCTATTTTCTATTGCCTTTTACGGGAAAAACCAATACAATGAGTAAAAACCTTTAAGATATTAGATTATTATAATATATAGATAGATACAGATATAAGATTATTAAAATAGTTATGATCTCCTGTAATAAAAATTTCGCCCCCAAACTTAATACATCATTGTAATCTGTGAGCGACTATTTTAAACATAAGACATTTGCTATCTGTGACACGCAATATTATCTACGAATAGGTTTTCTTGTTTGTCATTCAATTGTCAGTGGTCATTTTGATCAGTTTGTACTACGTTACGTTTTAATTCCTGTTTTGTGCGTGTCATGTGAATTTAGAGATAATGATTCGTTATTACGGTCAATTGCAATAAATCTACAGATTAACTGTTTATATGTAATTATAATTGTTGGAAGTGACCAACAATGGCTACTTTAATCCAGTCATATGAACAGCAATACTCAGTCCTTACCGCGGACATCACCGCAAAAATCGGTCGGCTTAAGGTGGCCAATGAAGGTATATGTATTTTCATGTAATTGATAAAGCTGATTCCTTATATGTCATTGTATTTAAATAACTTTTAACTAAGCACGTTTTGTGTATTTCCTTGAAAAAAAAAAAATTAAATTGTTTTTAGATGATCGCGACAGGCTATCGCGAGATATACAATCAAACTTCGAAGAAGCCAATGATTTGGTAAGTCTTGTAGTTTTATCAGTTTAATTCCGATTTATGTTTAACGTTTGTGACGTCAGCGATGCCGGTAACCTGGTCTATTTATTTTGAGTCTTGTTATTTCTATAATATCACACTCTTCTACAATTAATGATAAATCTTATTTCATCTTTCATTATATTCCTGGACGAGAGATGTGTGAGAAGTTGACACCTGTTAACAGTTGTTGCTATTGCCCTGTCCCAGTCAGTTCATTGTAACAATAGAATATAATAGCATACAATGTAGCAGGATTTTGAATTGGACTTGATGGATATTGCTTCAAATTATTTTTGTACAAAGCAATAAACTGAACTTAAAAGTGATTATATTGGTTATGGTTTCATATTCAATAAACTCTGTGTGTAGCAGTCATTAGTCATTAAGACTTGAAAAAAATAAATGCACAATACATTACCTTAAATTTGTATTTATCAATAATAATTTATATATATATATTTGATACTAGTTGGAGCAGCTGGAGCTAGAGTACCGTGGAGCTGGTGCAGGATCCAGGGTAGCAGCATACAGAGCTGAACTTCAGCGGGTCAAAGAGGAATACAGATCTGTTTCCAGTAATACTGCTACTTGTGAGTAATATAGTATTATTAGTAAGACCATAAATACAATGTTAATGATTGAGGTAATAAATATATTGATAGACAGAGATGGTGATAGATATAGATTATTGTTATATCACCACACAAAGTCCCCTATAGGGTCGGTAAAACAAAGTAGGTGCCAAATACTTTATCTGCACAAATGTGATGTGCTTTTTCTACATTAATCGCTCCTAAGAATATATTTATAAAACAGTTTTAAATTATGCAGATGTTTACTGATGATTGTTTATTGGTTACTGTATAGGAATATGGACATTCTAAAAACTACTTGGAGTATCCAAGTTGATCTTGATGTCATTCAGATATACTTTTTAATTGTTTGATTATTTGGGTTTTATATCTATTTAAAATTATACATTTTGCTAAAACATTGTCAATTTTAATGTAACAAAGCATGGTGTGTGATGACAGAATACATCATTATCATCAGCCTATCTCAGTCCACTGCTGGACATAGGCCTCCCAAAAAGGGGTCTATGCCCGTAATCTCCATGCTGGGCATGCGGGTTGGAGATTGCATGGCACAGCTCTTCACATACAGATACATAATAAATACATATATTAAACAATTAGACTTTATGAATGGCAAGGTGAACATGGCAATTGTAAATACTTGTGCATACTTGACATTTAATAATTTGAAAGTTGTTAAGGTAGAGCAATAAATAAATTGTTGGATCTAAGGGCATTTACTTATTAAACAGGACATTACTTTAGTAAAATCATTCTTAAAAATTAATAAGTATCTAAGGGCTCATTTTTCAATTGTTTGAATTTTTTTTTTTTTTGTTGAGACAATTGTATTCATTATGATTTGTTAAAATCGAATGACACTGGTAGTATATATTTTTTTTAGTTTTTACTATTTTAACAATTTAAATATTAATTATAATTTAACTATTTTTACAAAGTTCATAAACATTGCATGAGTTCGTGGAGTCAATAAAAGCTTCATAATAATAAGCTTCATAAGGAGCATGTTGAAGAGAAACCATAAATGGTATATCAAAAAGGCCAATAGTTATTTATTTCTGTTTCGGTAAATTTACTGGTATATGTTTCTCCATTAAAACTTAAGATCACCCCCATGAAACCCAAAGAGGAAGCCACTTCAGATTGAGCCGCAAATAAGAATTTCAAGTTAAAAAAGGCAATCGTACCAAACCTGGGTATCACATCCAAAATTCCTTAATTTGCTGTCACACTTGAAACCACTCTACTGTTACATATAGGTACATAGATTGGTGGAAATGATGCAATGTACTTTCAGAGAATGAAGGATAAAAGATGCTCACAGAGTATTCATACTGTTTATAAACTTTCTATTATATCTCTGGTATTTACAGAAATCACTTCCTTTTGTCGCTTGTTGATCCGCTCGTAATCCATTCCGAAAACGTCCTGTCTCTCCAGGCAGCGCCCACACGGCTTTTATATCGTTTTAATGGCCTCCGGCAAGTTCCCTAATGTTCCACGATTCTCCAGAAAGTAAGCCCACACGCCGGCCGTAATAATATTTAATTTTGTTAACAACTCCTGACGACAAGTGACAATCGACCTTAATGCCTTACTTGTAAGGTCTGATTTCGCTTGTGTTAACTAGCCTTGTATGTATACCCTTACGCAAT
>DWDT01002552.1:0-13538 GCA_018245595.1 Microceris scylla | reverse complement strand
GATTAATTCCCAACGTCAATCAGTGTGCACTTGCATATTCCTTAAACGCCCTGACCAATCCTCACACTGTCTGCACGTCCACACCGCCTACCGATGAAACGATTCGACGCTCGATAGGACACTCTACACCGGCCCATGCTCATTTACATAAAATACTGAAGAGCCTTGCCCCAAAAGATTAATCATTGCAGGAAGTACGTAGGCACGAGAAATTGTTTTTAAACTGGTATCACCTCATTACGAATGACCACACGTGATTGTAACATATAAAACTCACTCAGTTACCATCTATTAATAGCGCTTAATAGCCGAACGAGTTGTAATAAAATTATTAAATCCCAAAACTTTTGATTCACTTATCTCAAAAGCTATTGAACGAAATTCATCAAATTCACAATTTTGCAATATGGCCGCCCACAGCTGTCAACATCAACATTGCCATGTAGATCACATTTGAAATAAATGGTAGCTTTCTCATAGTAATACTGTCTAAGCAAGCAGTAAATTCAGCAGCCGCAGTTGTTCAATAAATATAATTACCTATATCAATAAATAAAGTTGGAGTATCTGTTTTTGATATTAAGTTAACCGCCTTTTACAATATATATATACGGTATATATACCAAAATATTTTTTTTTACTATTTTTGTCAATCTGTCTGTCTGTTTGTTTTGGCTAATTTCTGGAATGGCTAGACCAATTTTGACGGGACTTTCACTGACAGGGCTACCTGTCTGACAGGGCTACATCTGCTAAGATGTAAGCAGGAATAACTTAGGGCTATAACTTTTAACTTTAATTTTAGAAAAGTTTTGACTCCCATGCGAACGAATTCACAGGCACAGGTAGTTATAATCTAAAATTGAAAAATTAAAACTAACCGCATCTTTTCTTTTCTATCCAGCTTTCCATATTTTTAAAATCTTAAAGGTCGAAAGAAAACTTCAAAGTTTTTTACATAATCAATTTAATTTTAATTTTTTAACATAACTCAATATCCAATGACAAAATCGTAAATATAACTAATATTAAAATACCCTCATATTTCAGAAAATATATAAAAACAGACACTTGTAAAGATCATATTATCTTTAAAGTGTTAAAGATGAATAGAGTATATTCACTTATTTTGAACTAGCTCCAACCGACATTGTATCATCTGGTTGCATGGAAGTATATTTGACAAGATTTGAATCATAACTAGTTTCACTTCCTCCCGCTGCAAGTAGTTCATCTTCGTGGGCTAATTTCTCCATAGCTGCACGTTCTTCTGCGATTCTTATGTTTCTTTCGACATCTAATTCTTCTTTTTCCTTAGCTCTGTTATCTCTCTGCTCAATAGTCTCCCTATACTTAACGAGACGTGCTGATAAATATTTTATTGGATCGGCAGGTTGATGTAATATGACATCTGCAATACATACTCTTAAAGCTTTTCCAACATTGTGTTTCAGATATTTAAAATCTTCAGTTACATTTTCGTCATCTGGACAAAGCTCAAACATATCTAAGTGACTACGTATCCGAACAAGGTTACCTAAGCCGTCATTTTCATACTCACTTGTTGAATCTTCTTCTTTATAAATCTGTTTCCCTTCACTATTGATATAATACCGACCATAGCTGTCATAGTAATACACTACACCATCACGCTCATCTTTAACTTTGATTAAAGCACCAGAACTCTCCATCATATACTCACTTGCTGTTGCATGAGCTTTATAAACGCGTTGTCTGGTCTTTGGGTCTAGGAAGTAGCGCCCACATTCATCATAGAAGTAAACGTGTTCTGAATCATTTGACAAAGCAACAAGTTCATTACGCTCATTACATTGATATAAAGTTTCATCATCTTCTTTCTTATAAATTTTTCTGCTATATTCGTCGACATAAAATGTCCCAAGTTCATCAGTGAACTCCTCTTTCATATCAGCAGCACTTAATATTGATATAATAGATTTATGACTGCGTTCCCCATATACTGCCAAATCCCACAAATAACACAGTTCAGTAACTAGGCGTTCTCGTTCTTCGAAAGGAAGGGAATGGTTAAAAATT
Source organism: Microceris scylla (assembly GCA_018245595.1). Classification (NCBI taxonomy): domain Eukaryota; kingdom Metazoa; phylum Arthropoda; class Insecta; order Lepidoptera; family Hesperiidae; genus Microceris; species Microceris scylla. The sequence goes on along the minus strand of DWDT01002552.1, from coordinate 11,480 downwards.
CTTAGTTGAAAAAAATCTTCACATGAACAAATTCCTTCATTATCCACATGTTCCAATTCAACAGCCGTCATATTTTGAATATTTTTTAATGAAATTTTTAAATGTTCGATCGATTCGAGTCTTCTTTCTAAATATTCTTTTTTGTGTTGTAACGCCGTCAAAGCTGCTGACACTGGTTCACTTTCCATTCTTAAAATACGTTCTTCTAATGATTTTATCTTTTCTATAACCTTGCTCATTTCCAGATTGTGTTCATCAGTACATCTTATCATTGTGCTGATTTCTTTACCTTTTCCTTTTAATTCATCCAACAACTTCTGGGCCACCGGAGAGTTTGCATTACGAAAATCGTCAACTATTTGTTGTAAAGTTTTCGTTAAATCTCCACAAAGACGTGGTACATTTATATTAAAATATTTACTTAATTGAATAGCTAAAGAATCATATATTTTATCTACCCAATTAAGAAGTTCTTCTACATCGCTTTGTACTTTAATTTGAAACTCATGTGTGGCATCGAAATTTCTATAGCATTTCAATTTATCTAATAGTAATGATGTTACATCTTTGTGCATTTCTTCAACTATCTCCATATCAGTCATTAAATTGGATTGATGTTCATTCGAAAGACCCGCTTTGTATTTCATCATATAATTCTGGTAATATTTTAGGCGATTAGCCATTGCATCTATTGTATAACTTACCGCTTCGTATATATCTTCACGCGCTAAATCATGGACACGCTTATTAAAATTTTCGATATCTTTTACAACATATAACCATTGCAAATGAAAGTCAACAATTAAATCAATTAGTTTCGATTTGGACTCGTCTCGGAGAGCAGTAAATATGTCGCACATTACATTAAATATATCATCAGAATAATCTTTATGAGTAACAAATATCACAGACGTCTCATAAAAGTGCTTAACTTCTTTAGATATATCAAACAAAAAATCCACGTTTGTTGTTTTATCAAACATCTTTTTAAACGATTGTCTTCCGTACATTATTCAATTTTATGATTCTCTTATATGTCCAAAACTTTCATACTTTTTAAAATTGACATTGATTTTCATAAATTGAAGTTTTTTTGAATATGAATTTACATGTTTTTAAAGTTGTGTAATGAAGTTAGAATGCCTGTGATATAGGTTTTTGAAGATAATAAGAATAATAATTCTTTGTCCTGATTGACATAGACAGTAGCTTTTACCGTTTTGAATAACGGCAACCCTGTACGCGTCTACGATTTGTTTCCGAAAAGGTCGTCGATGACTTTGCGATTATACAAAATTACAAAGAAAAAGAGTAGTCGTTGTAGTGTGGTTTTATAATACGTGTTTTTAGTGATAAATATACACATAATGGCTGGTGCAATGTTATTTGAGAGATCACGCGTCTCATCGTCGAACAGAGACGAAGACGTCCGCATGACCGACAAAATGGTTAGCACTGGTGAGGTTCCCGAAGATGACGAGGAAAATATAAGAGCGAAGGAGCAGGGTATTTTGAACCTCGGCGAGAAGTACAAAAAAGAAGGAAAAGCAAAAGAATTGGCGGAGTTGATAAAGGCGACGAGACCGTTCCTCAGTTTGATCAGTAAGGCGAAAGCTGCGAAATTGGTACGTTCCTTAGTCGATTTTTTCTTGGATTTAGAAGCGGGGATAGGTATCGAGGTACAATTATGCAAGGAGTGCATAGAATGGGCCAAGGAGGAACGGCGCACCTTCCTCCGGCAGTCTCTAGAGGCAAGGTTGATTGCTCTGTACTTCGACACTGGCATGTACACAGAGGCACTAGACTTGGCCACGGCTCTATTAAGGGAGTTGAAGAAGTTAGATGACAAGAATTTACTAGTTGAGGTCTTACTTTTAGAAAGTAAAACTTACCATGCACTAAGTAATTTACCTAAAGCCCGCGCCTCACTGACGTCAGCCAGAACGACCGCCAACGCGATATATTGCCCGCCAAAAATGCAAGCGGCCCTCGATTTACAATCAGGTATTTTACACGCAGCAGATGAGAGAGACTTCAAAACTGCCTACTCATACTTTTACGAAGCATTTGAAGGTTATGATGGTGCTGACAGTCCAAAAGCATTAACTGCACTTAAATACATGTTGTTGTCCAAAATTATGCTCAATCAAGCAGAGGAGGTGGGTACAGTGTGTGGTAGCAAGGCTGCTTTGAAATATGCAGGGAAGGAATTGGAAGCTATGAGGGCTGTAGCCACTGCGTCTCATAAAAGATCATTGGCTGACTTTCAGGCTGCTTTAAAAACTTACAAAAGGGAATTAGAAGAAGATGCAGTTGTCCGTGCCCACCTCGGTGCATTGTATGATACTATGCTTGAACAAAACTTATGTCGTATAGTTGAGCCTTATATGAGGGTCCAAGTGGACCATGTCGCCCGTTCCATCCGTCTTCCAGTAGTACAAGTAGAGAAAAAGCTTTCTCAGATGATACTTGATAAGAAACTCAATGGAATATTGGATCAAGGTGAAGGTGTTCTCATAGTTTTTGATGAATCACCCCTGGAGAAAACATATGAGACAGTCTTGGAGACTATCCATCATATGAGCAAGGTTGTGGACACACTCTACCAGAAAGCTAAAAAACTTTCATAGAAGCACATGTAAATTGTTGTAGCAATAAAGTTTAAAGTATATATCAAAATAATCTGAAATCTTCAGTTCAGTTCTTTGTAAATGGAGGTATTTTTCAATGTTACATAGAATTTGTTCAGCAGAACCTAGGTGTGATTATATAGAGCCAATTGATTGCCCTAACAAAGTAATATTTTGTTTAAATAATAAATAAAAAAATTCATTACACTTTGAGATATAATTTACTAATCCTTTGATTTTGATTTTACACATTCTTTTTTTTAACATAAGCTAGTGCAAATTATAAAATTCTGTTTTAATGAGAATAAAATATGTTCTCCAAATTGTTGTTTACTTCACCTTCCAACCCATATGTGATAATGCAAGTCATTCATTTCGAATGTTGGTACCAGTTGCCGCTCACTAGGGTATATGTTTGTTATTGCAATAAGAATAATATTCAGTCATTTAAAATTTTTGTGCAGAAAATTAGTTTTATAAAATGGTATTTTTTTAATTTACAGTTATAATTGATTTGCACTAATTAACAAGTTAATTGAATTAATATTTATGCATATACATACTGATTCTACTCACCTGAGTGGTGACATTGAGGACTCAAGTTAAAATAACTTACTCATCCTGATTGACAGTAAAATCCAATGAAAATCTCGTTTAACAAATACTGTGTGTTGCAATACTATTACTTGAACAAAGTAGAACTATGAAAAGTAGAATCGGTGCCTATGGTAATCAAACAAATGAAAGATGTTATATAGTTATATAAGATTCTGATTCATTTGCTCTTTCCTAAGTTATTGGTTATTTCCGAAGAAACTATGTTCGGTACATGTATACAAATCAAAAACAATATTTTAAAACAAATTTTATTTTGTATTAAAAACAAACTGAATGTATCTTTAATTTATGCTTGTAACCATTTCGTCTTATTTAATAATAACAAAATAATGTAATTTTTTGCCTTGTTATTAAATAACTATTAAAACTGGAGATGTTTAGTATTTTTGTACCAAGTATGCACCATTCCAACAGTCAACACAATTATATTAACATTCTCTTTTTTGCTCTTTTTGCATTAACTACACATTCACAGTTACAGTTGGTCCAAGTTTATTACTATGCAGCATGACCAAGAGTTATTAGTCTTATTATAAACACCCATAAAGTCCTTAGCGAAAATACCGACCAATAACATACTTGCATATCGAAGTGTTTTACAACTGTATTTTAACGAAAATTCACAGTTATCTTGTGAATAAAATATCAACATTAACAACTGTAACTGTTCATGGAACAAAGCTAATTTAATATTCAACTTCTTACACAATATGCAATAGTACAAAAATGATGTATTCATTATACTTGTATATGTGAACACGCTGTCCTATGGTAGTACCAAAATAGTTGCATTTAGCCATTTTTGATGGATTTTAAACAATATATCACACCCATTACGACAAAAATTTTGCTCAACATACAAAATAAAACATACATTTATATAAACACAATACAAAATATATCACTATTGGTTAACCACAAAAAAATAATTGTTTCGATGACAATGTTTGACATCAAAATTCATATAATTTAATATGTATTATGCAAATGGAATAGAATATTTGTGTTTATTATAAATATAGAACAAATTAATAACTAATTATATTGATATAAATACAAATGAGTCATGAATTTGATACCTATACAGCTTAGTATATTTTTAATCTGTTTGCCTCGTTGGTCGAGTGGGTGCAAGCGCAACTGCCGATCGGTCCTGGACTCCAACCCGTGTCGGGTACTATAGGTACTATAGATTTTTCTAATTTAGAATTTCTAGTGACTCGGAGTCTGGATATACTTTCGGCGTATGGCAACAGGCTCACCACCTATTCCATGGGACGTAAACGTAACTCATGAAACGTACCCGACTTTTATATTTTAAATCTATTGACTCCTGTTTTAATTGCTTATATTTATATATTGGTCCCTTAGATATATGGCAGATATTACTGCTCAAGTGTGAAGGAGATTAGGCAGAATAAAATTCCTATATAATCTTAGACTTAATTGAAGATACATTTTTCTATCGCTTACTTGAAGTGCTTATTAAAATCCTCACAAAGCGACATAACTGCAATCAGGAAAACTAATTCCAAAGTGATAGAAAACATAGGCTTGTATGACACAGCACTTCCTGTTATCAAATATCCTTCACTAAATATTATATCATATTTAAATTTTGCTGCAGGCAGATATTGGATGCGAAAAGCCGAGGATAGGGCGCGATGACGCTCATTGGGGGAGACCTATGTCCAGCAGTGGACTGAGATGGGCTGATAACGATGAACTTTTAAAAGTCTTATGCTATCAAAAATTCTTAAAAGCCCTCCAAATCTTTGGACCTCTGTGGGCTAAGGAAACGCAAATCGTTTTAAATTTGTTTAAGTTACAGATAGACAAAATTTAGAAAATTACTATTATTATGCCATAACGGTAGGTCCCTTACCTTTTATCTGCCAACCCCGAAAGGCGATGGGCGTGGTGAGAGTTTTAACTTTACATACGTGAACAATCGTAGCTGTAAGCTAGCAATAATAGTGTCACAGAGCATTATTCCGCCTGTTGAACTCTTCAGTCCCGTCGGGCACGTCCCAGCGCGGGTTCCAGAAGCCAGGGGGAGTGCGAGGCCGCACGGGATTGTTCCTGCCTCGATGCTTGGAGCACTCGTCCATTTTCTTCGCTAGCATTTCTGGGTTACCACTGTAGAGCTCTCCATAGAACTGTTATGGAGACAAGACAAATATGAGAATAATTGGCTCTACTTATGCAAAACACAATCAACCCACACAATGACACTTTTGAGAAAAAGTCATTTTTGTCAACATTTTGTATACTGTAAATGTTTAGATTATTTTTAATAAAATATATTTACAATATTGCACAAAATAATTTGTTCTATGTATACAAATATAATATTGTTGATAATCATCAAGGCTTTTTCTCAAAACTGTCATTATGTGGGTTGATTCTGTTTTGCACAAGTAGGTCCAATTGATCCCGATTTTATAATATCCTTGCATTAAGACAACAAGCACACGGCTGAATGTACTTAGAAGATAATAGATGAGGAAAATATTATAACTAATTTTAAATCAGCACACAAACGACTCATGGTCAACCCACAAAATGTACCCGTAATTACATACTTTGCCAAGCCACAATCTATTGAATCAGCTTCTGGCTAAAACTACAGATGTGGGCGACAATTGCCGTCGTATTGTCTACTAATCTAAAGCGCCATTGGTACTCAGTAAATCTAAACGGTGCAGTAGAATGTGATCCATACACTATTTTCGATCGATTGCAAAGTTTAATTTATAATGTTGATACGATAGTGTCGAAAATTGCGTATTACAAATTATGATTTAAAATATGATTAGAGACGAGGTGGATAGGGTGAACAAGGGGCCCAATGGGGCGTTACATTGTCGCCCTTACGTTCGTGCACTCGCCGCAGCTCCAGCCGGGCAGCGCCCGCTTCTCAGTCTTTCTCCTCACTGTTGGCTCCTTGTACACCGGCTCTAGTATTTCCGATTTCGTCCTGCGAATTATATTACTATATGTCATTTCATCATCACCATCGTTATTATCCACTACTGGACATGGGCCTTCCCCAATGAGCGCTATTGCGCCCTGTCCTTGTTATATATCGTATCGTAAGAGGACGCTTAACACTTATTCCCCATACAAACCAGGTTTTTCACTCGCACATTATTTTATTATCAAATTTAGTACATGATGTAACTGCAAATTGACTTTAAATATTCATTTTCGAAATTTCATTTCTTTTAAAGGATTGAGACTTGTATGAAGCATAGCATTATTTCCTAATACAATTACAAAACATATGAAGGTTTAATAATTAACAAACCATACTCACTCCTTAGTGTGGAGGGCACCTCTTGATGTCGAAGAGCTGGACTGGACGTTTGGCGGTGTGTTGCCAAAATTTATGTTCTCCGTTAGAGGCCGCTTTTTGGGACTGAAATATATTGATATAATACTTTTAACGACTTCTGGCTGAGACAGGTAGCTTTTTTCAATCAGACTGTATGTTTTTTTTTGTAAATGTAATGATATTTCTTTTAGATGTAGGAATTTATCTCAGATATGGACAGTTCTAAAAGAATATAACGCATGAATTTTTCTTGGTATTCATATACATCTACTGGTACAAGTTAGACCTAACATTACATTAAAACAATCTATTTACACAAGACTTGGTTCAGTAGATGTAGTATATAAAAAATTGGAAGATATTACAATCATATTTCGACTAAGATTGATTTACTGCAAAACGGCATAGGATCAGGTGTGCACAAATTTTCGAATATCATCATCATCATCATCATTAGCCTACTCCCATCGACTGCTGGACACAGGCCACTCCAATAGCGCGACACTGAGTTTGATCTTCAGCTCTTTGAATCCAATTTTATTTCACTTCTACAGCTCTTCGAATCGAATTTTCGAATATATATTATCATACAATAAAACCTACACAATGGTTCTAAATACATACCTGTACCGCCATCTGCCATCAAGCAGCCGAACTAAGTGGGAACTCAAGCTTATGTCCTTTCCAATAAACTACTTATGATCAGTCTTACCTGTTACAAGGAATTTCCACTTTATCACAATCCATTTCCACATATTGCAGTAAGGAGATACTTTCATTGGCGTGATACGGTGATACTTTCTCTGGTACATATTTCTTTGGTGACATTCTGAGAATCAATTGGTATTCTCAATTATTATTAGTGTTCAAATTAGATCAATTGTTTTTCGCTAAGAACAGAAATAGATTTTACTATTAAATGTTTCGTGATTGTTAATACACATGGTTATAAATGTACCGGCTTAACTCACGTACGTTTTTCGTGGTGGCTCGACTAGTTTCGGACCTGTACGAGGTCCTTCCTCATGAGCTCCCGGCGCTTGCAGCGAGTTCGCTACTAGCTAGTCGGGCCACCTCGAAAAACGTACGTGAGTTAAGCCGGTACATTTATAATGATGAACATACATAGATTTCAGGTGGAGTCCATTTTACCTTCAGACACGATTTTACGCTTTGACAAATTCAACTATTTATTTTAAATGGGAATCAAACCCACAAGCTTTAGTTCAGTGGCCATGTTCAATAACTACTACTAAAACAGTTTTATAATAATAATATAATCATAAGTCCAGTTTAAAATGCTTAAATTATTTCGTTTTTTAGATAAATAAATGACTGTTTGTTCATATAAATGAGAACCGTTGATTTATTATTAATTTGTTATGTGATATATTTACATCTACCTTTAGTATCGACAACAAGAATATAAAGGTGTTTCAAGAGTACTGCCAGAAAAAAATATTTCAAAACAGCTGTCCTTTTGGTGTACTCTGAGAGTGCTAGTCTGTGATTTTATTTAAAACGGTATATAAAAAGTTCTCAAGCAAGACATTTGTGAATCCTTTATTATACTTAATAATTAAACCTTTAAAATCCATGTGGTCTGTCCATCTGTTTATTATACTTGGTTTAAAAAAAAGTAGGGGTTATTGAGAATATCTATAGTTACCCATCTTGATACCCCTTCAGCACGTTAACAGACTCCTCCAATTCAGGAACATAAGTGACATCTTCATCTGTTATATTCTGTTTGCTATTTTCTGTTTTTTTGATGTTCTCTACTTTAACTTCTGTTGAAGGCATGGGGATTTTAAACTTTTGTGGGCTCTCTTTACCTACTGTTTTGTATCTGAAATATAGTGAAAGATAATGGTAAAAGTAATATAGTGAAAAATATAAGCATCAATAGATACCATATATAAGAAAATTAGAAATAAAAACAAAAAAAATTAAACACTCGAACTATTTTTTCCAAGAAATGTTGCTTTATTAATGGACATTAATATTAAAAATGAAATAGATATCAGGTAACTATACAGTATCCGGTCTATCCAGCCTTATTTACACTATACGGCCAGACACTGGATAGTTATTCAGTATGTGGCCAGATACACAAATAATAAAATTAAAAATATTCGCATTATTTTATACAAGGCAAATCATACCACAATAGATTATGGATACCGTTTATTTTTAAATGTTTGTTTTAGTAATGAGATTAGTATTCAAAATTAACAAGTGGAAAATTGAGGTGAATGAATACCAAATTTTCTGCATTAGTTGGTAAGAGGCGATTTCGCCTAGCTTCGTATACCAAACCAACTTCTGAAAATAGCCTTTCGCTGTAAACGCTACTGCCAGATGCTGCAAGAGAAATTCTAGCAAACCTTGACAACTGCGGGTACTGATTTAAATTAACTGACCACCAAATGTATGGGTCGTGATTGCGATCGATTCGAGATGTCTTTTAGAAAATGTCAGTCTCGTTAGCAATAGGATTTTGTGTTTCTTGATCGCGACAATCATTACTATTATCTTTTGCCACTTCATTAAAACAGTCCCAAAAAGTGTTATGTTATTCACAGCGCCTATATTGAAATCAAACTGATCGCATTATGTAACGCGATAAAGGGAAAAATATCCGGTAGCCGAATATCCGTCGCTCCAGCCTAATAGCTTACCGAATATCCGATATTCGACCAAACCACTATTCATTTCATGAATAATAAATATAACATAAAGAAAAACATGAATGTCAAAATAAAATAATTTATTTGCAACCCATTTTCCTAATCTGACTCACCACATTAAATTAACATTAAGTTAGGAGCACCTACTTCATGAATATTTCATACAACTACTATATGTTTCTGTACTTACATTGGATATATTATCGACCCACTTGTAGGAGAAGGCAAGATTGTATCATCGTTTTCTATTATTTCTAGTTTGACGCTGTTCTGAAATACAGAGAGACATTTCAAATGATTTCCTTTCGCACTTACTAGACTGCCTGGTTGGTCGAGTGGTTGCAAGCTCGATCGATTGGGAGGTCCTGGGTTCAAATCCCAAGTTGGATACTATAGGATTTTTCCAATTTATAATTTCTAGTAGTGACTCGGAGTCTGAATCTGTGCCCAATGTATGGCAACAGGCTCACCACCTATTTCAAGCTATTTAAAGGTAACTGGTGAAACGTGGGAGTGTTTTACAACTCCTCTGCCTACCTCTTCGTCGATCCGAGGCGTGAAGTTATGTTTATTTTTGCTCACTTAAATTGCCATTGTACAGTAATATGGACTTTAAAACTGGTGAGCGTGCATGAAAAAAACGAATGTAGAATAACCATATCTGAGTCTCTAATAATCGTGATATGTATTTGGCGCTCAGTACTCTCTGTTTAAACCATATCTTTCATTTGCATGATTCTAAAATAGACCTGTGATACACCCCACCATTAATAACAAAAACTTAAATCAATACATACAGAAAGGTATCTGTCTTGTGAGTTCCTCCCCATAGAGAACTGTGGTGAGCTGGTGAGATCCACCATTTCACTTGGTTTTAACTTGATAAGATTAAGCCTTTTCTGTCGTAAACGGCCACCACTTTTGTTTCCAGGCGGCGTGGAGCTCATTCCTTTAAAACTGGTCTTCTCTGGAGTTAACCTGCCGTAAAACATTTCATTTTAATCAAATAGCAGAAAAAGCAGCTCAGATGCTCTCTAAAACTATTTCTACGAAATTATATACTGGCGTAACTCATATGTTTTTTTGGGATAGTCTGAATAGTTTCAGATATATCAGTTATCCATCATTATGAATACCTGTTGACTGTAATGACATATAGCAGAAACTGTCTCTGTGTTGATTTAGGCTAGTAGGCCATCTTCAAACAAATATGTGTAACTTAAGCTAATATGTAATTTAATCACATATATAGAGATAGTTACAAAACATTTAAAATACTTCAATTAAATCTATTTACATAAAAAAAAATTCTTGATGTTGAAGCAGTAGTACCTAAAAAATCTTACCAGGTCATTGAACATTTTTTCTTATCTCCTATGTTCATGTTGGGTGTAGAGGGTTTAAATTTTTTGCTTTGTATAATTGGACTGCGCCTGAGTGTGGGTGTTCCTTCGATCTCTGACATGGACTCATCTTTCACCTGTGCTGAGATACAATCTTGAGAATTCTTTTTTAAGCCCATCACTGAAGTACTTCCATTAAACATATCATTACCAATTATTTCTCCATTTTTGGTAATATTATCTGCAGATCTGGATTCTTCAAAAAGAAGTTTAAATATGTCAGTAGTAATATTAGAATTTTTCGTTTCATTTAATTTTGTTAATGCTGATGCTGTAAAAACAAAATAAGTCCTTGTTCATTTCCATGAATAATGTTGAAGTGAAAATCTGTTAATCAACATTTTTATTCACAAAATAGAGAAACTACCAAAATGTCATGTAATAAAATGTAACATGTCACATAAATACACTATGTAATTACTTTCATACAGCTTGAGAGCTATTATCTGGCTACAAGTGACAAGTAAGTAGTAAGACGCCAATATATGAATCATAATAAGCCCCTATATTAAATCTCTTCTCTCTTCTTCTTCGTGCACTTCATTGCTGAAGGTTGTGCCCGCTCTGATAAGCCGCGGTGGAGGATCGGATACCGTAAAACCCGTCATTTATAAATATTAATTTCCTTATACACAGGCATACTCTAATGTCAAACTCACCTGTTACTTGTATTATGTTGTCTTTTGATTGAATAACTTTTTTCAATTCTTCAGAACCTGTGCAGCATTTACTGTAAGGCAACACCAATATAAGCAACAATTAATGATAATTAGTTCTGTACTCTACTGTTCAACTGTAATAG
>DWDT01002551.1:0-13546 GCA_018245595.1 Microceris scylla | reverse complement strand
AATTCTTAATTAGAAAAATCCAACAGTACCCAACCCGGGATTTGAACCCAGGACCTTCCGATCAGCAGACGCGCTTGCAACCACTCGACCAACGACTTGTTTTAAAATCTCTTTAAATTTATTTCCACTGAAAAAACAGGTTGTCTGGATGAAATCGTTACTAGAGCGATAAGGTCGCCTCTATCGCATGCTGATTAGCAATCTTCACGCAGAAGATTCCTATAAAGTTTATTATGCCATAAAGTATACGGTATTATCAATAACAACTGATCTTTATTACTTCGCTTATACATCGTTAACCTTGCAAGGGCATCGTAGTATCCTTATTTGTTCTAATCGATTGAGTTAAAAAAAAATAGCACCTTTCATAAAAATATCTGTGAAGCAACGTCGACTATTGAACTGGAAGTTGTGGGTTCGATTCTCGTACGAAATAATTTGGATGACCAGAACGAGTCGTATACTAGTCAGCCGTGTAGCCAATATAGCTTATTTATTCTTACTTTGGGGTCAGGTGACCATGTGAAGGATGTCACGGGATATTAAAATTATAAGCTCTATAAATTAGGACAAGTATTCATTTATTCATTTATATACTTGTCACATACACAAGATATAACGAACGGTAAACAGAAAATTGCCCTCTACAATGTGATTTGTTTTTATCGAGCGCGCTCTCAAAAACGGTACTAAGGACATATGCGCAAAAAATAAACCAATCAGTGAGGCCGATGTACTCATACGTACATACAAAGCGATTAACGGAAACTATCAAGACCGCGAAATGAACATCTTGTACCACGTTGATACCGTGACATCTGTGCGTACATACATACACTACGTCTTGTCTTTCTTCATCTGTCTTCTCTGTAGTTTCTTCATTGTTAAAGATCGTGTCTCACAAAGTTTTTCGTAGCGGTGTGTCAGTTCTTTCCACTTCGCTCGGTTTTCCACTTCTTTCATGGCAAACGTTATGGGGAAGTCTCATCTATCTCGTTCCAGTAGAAATGATGAACAATGAAAACTATGGAGACGATGGTGCAATTTCTCATGCAGGAGAATGGCAACAAGCATTTACACCTTAATTAACATTATTATTCTTATTCGTCACATCACCAACACTTCATCGTTCCACTGGTGAATACGAGTCTCCTCTCAGACAAATAAGCGTTAAGGTCACAGTATACCACGCAGGCTAAGTGCGGGTTAGAATTAAAGAATAATCGAATTTCGCATTAAATTTTAGAAATAAAATTAAATAAAAAATGTTGGCAAACTTAAAATAAAAATAAATGTTATTGTTATTATTCTTCATTTATTACTGCCACTAATAGTATGGTACAATGCATAAGCTTTTAAATGTATTGAACATTTCTTTATATTGTATTCTAGCCGTAGGTATATTTATTTCATTTATGTTAAGGAAAGAACTTTTAGAAAGGATTCCGAAAAATCTCATTAAACTTAAGCATTTGAACCTCACCAAGGAAGGAATTTCATTATAACAGACGTGGAATACTTGCTGAATGTTTAAAACCCTAGTAATATGATGATACTCGACTCTCTTAGCATAGGGAACCATAGGGTAAGAGTATTCGGGTAATTAAAGTCATTAGTAATCGCTACTCTGTATTGTAGGTCCGATACTGACTGATGGGAAAATCAGAAGTCTACAAAAGCGGCGGGTGTGTATAAAGAATCATGAATGTAAAAGAATAACGTCTGTTATGTAAGGATAGTGATACTTTAAATCGTGAATCGGTGCTCTCTGCCCATCCCGAACAGACTTGAGATGATAAAAAAGAAATACTCTGTATAATTTTTAGACCATTCTAGACGTTCGACAGATAACTGCTTCGATCATAACGCTATATTTCCTAACTTAACCAGACCGTAGCATCTCATAGAAGTGCCCGAACGTAAGTTGAGCAACAAAACATGTACATGTGTTGATGCGAGACACAACCGTGAGTAAAGTCATCGGCCACTAATAGAAACAAATTAAACGGCAACATTACTTCTAACTGTTATATGTCGACACATATACGGTAAACGGGTCCTTAATTACAGATGATATAAGATCTATTATTGGGTAACGGTCGAATGGTGTAAGAGCACACGTGTCTTGTAATGGAGTACACCGCATTAGCATAGATGGCGAGTTCAATTATAATGCCGAGGCGTGATCCCACACATTTCGTCGGTGTACACTGTACGGTGCAATAGAAGAGACGAGGCGGTTAGGATTGAAATTGTTTACATTATTAACAAATGATAATAAGCGCTTTTCAAGAAAATCGATTAGGAAAAAAAATGTACAATTCACTATATGTATAAACATCATTCAAAACCTTTCCTGTATTTCCACGAAAGGGTAGACAGAGAATTGTTGCAGTCCTACTTTTCAGCTATTTTGATATACGGCCTATGTTATATACGTCGCAAGTACATATAAAAATATTATAAATATAAACATATTATTTTGACTTTTAAAACTCTGTTCTGTTCACTGTTTTCTTATCGTTACACTTTCATAGAATGTAATCAAAAAAAGTTGCATACAAGACAATATTACCTCATACAACAATGTCTACAAAACATGTTATAATCGGTAGCCAATTTTGACGACTCTCCGAAGCGATCTCTCCTCTCCAATTCTCTGCTCGAATACATTGTTGATATTCATTGTGGTGTTACAGATGCCACACTTTTTGTTATATAGCTACGTGTAATCAATATGCAATATAAATGATATGTGTACGCATGCACGCGCATGCGCCACGTGCAAGAGACAGGTGCATCGGCGGCGTGCGACCTCTAATCTTAGCACGCTTTAAATTTTCGAATTTTTTAATACCTTCGCCATACCGCAGTGCGTGTTGCAGTTCACCAGCGAGTAAACGCCAGAAATAAATGTATAAGGCTTATTTGGAAATAGGGCATTTGACTGTATTTAGATAGTATTTTAACTGTAACTGTTTTTGTACTGATCTATGGTTTTAATAATATCCGCAATAAAAATGAATATTTTTTCCTAGTCGATATTTTTTAATTTTTTTTTTTTTATATTTAAGAATGTTTAATTGATTTACGTTTAAGATTATTTAAAAACTCACATTTAACCTAGTTGATATACCTAGTTAGATACAAGGGTTCAGGTCCACTATTTATCCAGTGCGGGAATCGAACACACAACCCCCGTCGGAACAATCAGATTCACTAAACACTAGACCCAAAAGTCAGCAAATCCATATAATTCGAATCTCCGCCGCTATCTCGCTGCAATCGGCGGGACCTCATGATGAAGGATTTCATATAGGACCGAAACTAATCAGACCAACCCGAAAACAGGTAGAGTTAAACAGGCAGGTACATATAAAATCACATGCCAAATCTAATTTACAAAACTCCGATCGAATTTAGGCTGTCTCGTGTGCCCATCGGGTATATTAGACGGCGATGAGTCCATGACTCGTGCCACAAGACGCGCGCGTCGAAAAACTTTTCATCTGGAGGTGAACGACCCGCGCGCGTACGCTAACTGCAAATATTGGTACGAATCGATCACCTATTCGAACGTTTCCGCCCACTTCCATACGATTTTCATGTTGCATCTGCGCCCGCGTCTGCCGCTACGATAACGCACTGTGTACTTGCTTGTTGGATCAAAATATCTACACACGGTGTCTCAATCTCTTTACAATTCTCATTATTATTATCAAAGTCAAAAGTTAAAACATATTTATTGTAGACCATACGTATTGCATACAGATGACATGATAGTTCTTGAATCGCTAAAGTTCAGCATGAGTACCTACAGTTTGTTTGCAACAAAAAAAATTCCTGGATTTCTAATTATAACATCACTGTCATTAGTATCTAAACCTATAGGAGTGTGAGGCAAGGCACATTTAATGTAAGGCTTTTGTACATATATACGCAGCAATATCTGTATATGATGGTAGTACTGTCTCAATGTGATAAGAAAGTGTAACAAGTTCGTACTTGTTCGTTGTTCGTTCGTACATATCCTCAGCTAAAAATATATGTATATTCGTTTCTAATAATTTACTATTATCACTTATATTTTACTCGTGAGCAGCATTCGATGAATCGACTTTCTTCACCTAACAAATTACATGCAAGTCGCTCGCTGCACCGCGATGGCCTTGATACGCTGCAAAAGTTTACTGTGACGAGACCCATGGGAGCCGCGGAGGGCCGCGGGTCAAAGCATTGTTTCCACATCACGCCCGATCGGCGTTCGGTTCGCCTCTATTGAACATGCGGGTAGAAAGTTGACGTTCGCTGTTCGTAGGTACTTGTAACGGAAATGTTGGGAAACGGTATGAGGGTATGTGCGGGCACGGATGTAATCCTTGGAAGTACCTTTCATCTATCGTTCCTTTCTAAATTAGCATGGAAATGAACTAGCCGTAGAGCAAACGATCATCGTAATGTCAAAAGGTCGTAACTGCGTCTAATTGCCAAATCACAGATCAAGTTCTACATATTGATACTTAATGAGAAATCTTCGTACTTTTGATGACAAATTTCGCAGATGGCCAGAGTTTGAGATTCGGCATTCTTCAAATTTGCATAGTAAAGAAGTGCAGGAAGCTATAATTTGTATTTAGTAACAGAATAACCTCAATATCGTGGAACGTTAAAATTGAAGGACAAGACACGACAAAAATAAATAATAGACAACTAAAATGTATGCGCATTGCCTAATAAAACTACAAAAGAAAAACCAACCATCTAACGGTCCAAGTACTTCGTCACAAGCCAGACACTACTAGTTTAAGAACATAGGCCTAGATTATCTCTACTATGCCAGATGTTGGTCTTAAATCGAAAGAAAAAAGAAAAAGTAGGTGCTCCAATATCTATGGTAAAAATCAGTTAACACCATGGGCGCTGCTACGGTCGGTCGCTGAGTATCGGCAGAACAAGACCGTGACACGCCGAGATGTCCACATTCCGTGAATAATCAATCCCCCCGCTTTCTAATTTAATGTTTCATCGCTCGTTAGCAGACGATTTCCCACGACACTGGGGAATATTTCATATGCTATACATGTTAAAATCCAAAGTAGACTAAAAACTGGCCAAAATATATACGTCTCTATGTTAAAAATAGGTTTATACTTCTGCTGAGTCAATAGCTTTTTCGAACGATATAAATTTGGTTGAATCATGAACGAATCACATAAATTAGGACACGTCATCATGAATTCCGTACAGCCTCTTTGTTATTACTACGTCCGCAGCGTTTTGAAGCTTAATACGCGTGGTTTATATAGTGATACATATTTAAAATCATTCACAACGACTATATCGATATATAGTTTGAACGATTTCAAAGAACATTCAACGTTAGTTCATTCATTCGATTAAGTACATTCACCATTCGTTCATTCATTGATGTAAAGTATTATACCAGACACCACAGGATCTATGTAGAGTTCTCTAGAACAACCCCCAGCAACTGTATTTCAATTAAGGTTCAGTGGTAAAGTTATTGCGCTGGCGAGTGGTAAAACACGCTTAGAGTAAAAATAAGTGTAAGGGCATGTACACATAAGTGGATCTAGGAATAAAAATATATCGTGTACCTATTATCAGCTAGGTGGAGTGACGATATACGCAAAGTGGGAGGCAGTGGTTGGATGCGAAGAGCTGAAGATACAGCTTAGTGGCGTGCTATTGGAGAGGCCTATGTCCAACAGTGGACGGGAGTAGGCTGATAATGATGATGAGTATTATTCTTTTATTATACATACATATATAAAATTCATACGTTAAAGAATCGATCAAACATCGCCCAGCTATCTGCGTATTTGCTAGGCGCTAAATATATAAAAAAATTCTAAAAAATTTAATAATTGAAAGTAAAATATACGCGATATTAAATTGGCAGGCAAAGAATGCATTTGTTATGTAGTTCTGTATTAACATAACAATGGCCAATGCGCCAAACGGTTGTAGGAAATTTCATTCTCCGCCCGCCCCCTCCCACTGAGGATGAAGACCAAGATCTTCTCATTAATAATTGATTGTCAATGATCACGGATCGGTATATTTATATGCAACTTATGATGTCATGTAACACATAACTTTGCGCATTATTATAGTTAATATTTTCGGTGAAAATAGAGAACAGCAACCACACCGAATACTTTCCTCACGGTTTGCGCCTTTAAAATATTTTACGTGTGTTTACGAGGCAGGAAGACCACTCGTTGAGATTGAGAGACACCAGTTATGGGTTTGGCTCGCAGCGGGGCGATTTTACTGCTTTTTAATATTTCATGTTTACCGCGAACAGGTAGCAAGTTTCCAGGGTTCGGAGCGTTCATCGGATATTCTGAGTACTGCTACCCATGTGGATACATCATAATCTATATTTACTACGTATATGTATTTTGAAATGCGATTATGTTAAAAAGGAGCGATCGTGATAAGAAATAAAAGACTAGTATCTCTCGCCGGATCTTCTCAAACGATATCGCGTTCAAAACCAGTAGCAGGTTAAAAAAAAAATGTAAAAAGAGACGAACAATTGTAAGGATGGGTATTTTAGAGTGGTGACGTAAAGGTGTGGAATGGAGTTCCTTCTGAGGAGTTACTGAAGCATTATGACATGGAGGTCATGAAAAAGGCCCATTTACTATTCTGCTCCGAAAGAGAACACGCATCAGTCACTCTAAATACATACTCGTATATATAAATACTTATTTAACCAGAACAATAGCTAATACCTACTGGTATTTCCTCCAAGAGCTACAGCCGATGGTGACGAGTTTCATGGTGTTTTGTAGTACGAAGTTCTATAAGATTCAAATAACAATAATTTACGTAAAAAAACGTAACTTCACGCCTGTAATCCCCGAAGAGGTAGGCAGAGGAATGCAGAACACTCCGACGTTTCACCGGTTACGTTTACGTACCACTATGTAATAGATGGTGAGACTATTGCCACACAACGGGCACATATCCAGACCCCGAACCAATACTAGAAAATCTAAATTAGAAAATTTTGTAGTTTTCGACCCGGGAATCGAAACCGGGACCTCCCGACCGGCAGTCGCGCTTGCAATTAACACGACCAACGACAAGGCAGTCAACAACAATAACCCTGAACAGCGATAATTCAGTCTGAACAATAATTTACAATAATAATTAGAGAATTCCTGTTTGTACAACACTTATTTGTTTATACAATTTAATATTACTGTGGGGATATTATGTCATGACACATCCGTACTGACTATTCATGGAAATAACGGTCTGTGTTAAATATATCGTTTCCATATAATTGAGTCATATTCATTATTTATATCCACTAACTGGTTGCTATTCATGGTTCTATCCGACCCTGTTATAGTCTCACTGTTGGACGCCAGTTTCCTCTCAACATGAGAGCGTTAAGGCGATAGTCTGCCGCGATGACTACGTGCCGGTTGGCAGACTTCATACGCCTTAGAGAATATATATATTTTTTATTTGTACGGTGCAGGTTTTCTCATTGTTTTTTTTTTCACCGTTGTAGAGATACACGCCCGTACTTATACCTAAGACCCAGGAAAGAGATGCTTAATCTCAAACTATTAGGGTATCAATGCTGACTGATCATGACATTGTGATGAAATACTAATGGTGCAAATGGAATGCAATATTTTATACAAACATATGTTTAAAATACTGCGTACTCTTTGTAGTATTACTGACGTTAGGGCATGCTCCGATTATCCCTTTACCTCCCACATCAGAATCCGAGCTAAGTATCTCCTCCGAGCTAAAGTTTTGCGCAACAAAAAAAGACATGGACCGTGGTTGGGACAAGCAGCAAGAACAGCAGATATTAACAAATTTGTAATGTATACTATCAAATAAAAACCTGGTGAACCTAACTCTATAAAAAAAAAAAAAAAAACTATAAAAAAAAAAAAAATAAACGACTTGAGACGGTACAGAAAAACAAAGAAATCTAAGCGTACGGAAACTGAACTAATAACGTGAGGAGCGTGGACCGCTTGCGTCTTATGAGACACGCACGGATTATTTTCAGAGGCGCCACTATCAATGAAATACAGTGTAAACAGTGTGTCTTTTATAAATACACGCCGGTTTCGTGTCATGATACATCTGCGTCGATAAATAATGGCAGTTAAGTCTAAAAATAACCGATGTGTTCGGTCCGAGAGCGGAGATCAATGCGATGATTCATTTCAGTCGCGTGTCCAAATAACTGCAACTTTACGCTAATTTTACAAATTAATTTCATCATCATCATCAGCCTATTCCCAGACACGCCACTGAGCTCGATCTTCAGCTCTTCGCATCCAACCACTGCCAAAAAAATTAATTTACGAACGTTCAAATTCAGACCGGCTTTATGGTCCAATAGTTATTAATGTGTATTTATAAATATACATATATGTGGGTATAGGTACTAATAATGGTACCTACAGTTTCTGCCAATGTGAAATCAGATGACCGTGTGCGTATTGTCACAGGATATACTTAACATGGCTTCATTGAACTGAAACGATTTCAACGAACTTTAGGACGTGGGTTTCTGGAGACAGCAAGACATAGTGCTGAATTTACTCCGCCACACTGCATCACCACGGAACGGCAGAGATAACGGTCGTCGGCCAACCGGTATGTCGGAAGTTATTTAACCGCGTCGGTGGTTTCCGACATGGTTTAACGATCGTCTACAAACGATAACCAGTAACCACAATCGGCAACCAACGCTTACCGTGCCTTTGGAATCACGGAAAAGGTACGTAGAGAAAATTTGCCAACATTAGTTATTCCTCAACGAAATGCCGACCGCGCCTGGCGTTACTTAACGATACTACATACGAGCATCTATCTGTAAAAATTTATTTATTTATTTAACATATCGGTGCACAGGCTCACCATAAATATTACACAAGTTGGTATTAATATAGGATGAAATGTGACGGTTATGTAGGTTTTTATTTTATTACGAGAAAAGAAACGCTTTTAATAAAGGCAGAGTTAGAATTACGCTTCATGTGTTTATAGTACACTGATGTCGAAAATGTATTTCAATTGAACATTCAGAAAACAAAATAAGTTACGAGTTAGAATAATTACTCTCGATGTGCGGCAGTACAATGATGTCGAAAAGTATTTCGATCGTACATTCAAGAACCAAAACATTACAACGGCTTATGCATGCCGTACGCGATACGATTAACATATATTTTGGATCCAAAAAGCTTTCGTTTTCATTGCGATTGTCGGCCGGCGTCGTGTTTATGGGGCCAAGTGAGTACGAGGCGAACGTGCAAAATCAACCAATGTCACGTCATGTCATTAGCGGAATGAATCACTCAGGAAAACAACGAGAAAGACGCCATTTGAATAATAACGAGCTTCATTTAGAATGTACCGTGCAATTGTGTAATGATTATTGCATAGGTAACATTGGGACGATTATACTAAGTGGTCGTTAAGTACATAATGTACAGTATTTATTGAATCTTTTCAAAGTGTTATTGGGTTTTTCTAACTCGAAATTCCCAGTGGCAGTCCATAATCTGGATTTGGTTTGCGTATGTCAATAGGCTCACCACCTATTCCAGAGTTGAACGTAAACGTAACGGGTCAAACGTGGTAGTGTACTACACTCCTATACCTAGCCCTTCTGGAATTACAGACGTGATGTTACGTTTTAAATTTTTTTAAGCACAGCACGGTTGGTAATGTCCAAACGAAAAAACTTGGGAGATACAATCGACACGTAACAAGAGAAAAGTGCGCACTAAACGCATCAATGCATATATGTAGCGAATAATAATAATAATAATATTAGCATTTAGACAAGTGCTACAGAAAAATGGCTAGTGCTAATCGCCGAAGTGACTAGAGGAAGCAATTATGGTATTCACTTTCACACAAACAACTGCGGTCTCGCTAACGACGCGTCGTTAATAGTGCAAACATCTCATCGCGAGTGCCGCGCGAGCATTACTTCTACAACTGAGGTATGTAAGCTACTCGTAATCGATTTACCACTAAGCGAATTTTGTTACGAGTGAATGAATCGTAAAATTGTGAATAAATCGCGGTACTATTCTCAATTGTTGCGGCGACTGACTTTCACTGCTGCTTAACTATTTAACGTTTCGGTCAAAAGAATTTACTTTTTACGAGTACGTGAAGAAAGTATTGCAAATGAGCAGAGAGCAGTGACATGTAGCGGGTGCTGCCCACGAACATGTGAACGCGATCTCGAACAGGACTGCAGGAAAGGAACTGCTAGCGTCAGTTACTTCAGTTTGTTTTAGTTGTTAGTAGAATTAATTATTAGTTAGTATTAATTAGTAAAGAGCTGCAGGAATGGATCTGTTAGTAACATTCATTGAATGAGGACCTTTATGTACATCAAAACGAGTGCTGGCCTTATGTGTCCTATTCGAAATTGGACTCAGACATACTGTTTGTACCCAAGACTGATATAAACACGCGTGAAATAAATAATTTATTCATATTAAATCACGTAACTTCACGCCTGTAATCCCCGCATAGGTAGGCAGAGGAATGCAGAACACTCCCACGTTTCACCGGTTATGTTTTCGTCCCACTATGGAATAGGTGGTGAACTTATAATTGCCATGCATCGAGCACATATCCAGACTCCGAACCACTACTAGAAAATCTAAATTAGAAAATTTTGTAGTGTTCGATCCAGGAATCGAACCCGGGACCTTCAGATCGGCAGTCGCACTCGCAACCAACACAACCAACGAGGCAGTCAAATTGAAATTTTAGTTTTTTTGAATTAGCTTTATGTAAGTCAAACTCAGATCGGGTGTTATGGCACACCTTGGGAAAAGCCTATGTCCAGCAGTGGAACGGTAAACGCTGATGTGATGATGATGATGAAGTCGAACTTGATCTTTTGTGATCTCTCTTATTTCAAGAAGCCGTTAATTACTTTAAATCAATAATTTGATTATTCTGCGAACATCATCAGCAAACTGCCTTCAGACATATCAGTTAATGAAATCTTCAGATTCTCAATGAATTGAAACAATACATCCAGTATTAATGCATTTATTTAATCACCAATGGTCTTCAACGAAACAACTAGCATTCCTTTTCAACAATTTCATTACACGTCTATCATCGGACAATATGAAATTATTCTGACTATCGAACGTCAAACCATAAGCGTTCCTCATATCTGAGACCTTTTCCAGTACTCCTTCCTTAAGTATAAAAATTCCGAAGTTCGTACACGTGTATATAGTCTCATTATTATCTTCAGCAATTTGTCTCACAGTTATCAAATCACTTATAACTTCAGGCTTTAATTTGGATTTATTGTACGCAAATAGACCGGTATTATTCGCGAAATAAATATCACCAGTTTTGGTTGTGAAGAATTGGTCCACTTCGAAATCTTGAAACTCTTTCACTTTTGCGAATTTCCCATCGACCTCCATGTACAGTGTCTGTTCTGGATAGGTCACGTAGAACAGATTGCGTCTATGAAAGAGAGACCAGATGTTTCTATCCTTTTCTTTGTATAAATCTGCCAGTTTCGTCGCCATGTTGTATTTATATATTCCATCACTACCACCCAAGTAAATGTCATCGTTTGCCTGGTCTATAGCAGTCGCACATCCACCTCTTATTCCAGGGATATTCAGATATTCCTTCGTATCTATGTTTAACGTTACCAATTGAAAATCGACATCGGAATAGGTTTCGGGTGCGGAAAAACTGAAAAACAGTACATTTGTGGGCTTGTGAACGTTCAAATTGTATGGTCGTCCAAGGTTCTCCCACAGGACCTGTTTGTCGTACCATTGGCTGTCGATTTGGATTCTGTCACAAGCCTTCTCTAGCGAGCTGCTGCTTGTTTCGATAGCGACGACCATAAAATAAAAGCTGAAGAACATCTGGAAAAAAAACAGCATTAATATTTTTAAAACTCTCCTTACAATGACAGATATTGTTTCAGGGGGAATAGTTGGGAGCTGCAATATAAGTACATAACAATAATTTATGTAATTCCACGAATACATTAAGATATTGCTTAAAAGTATTTTTTTCTTTTTATACTAGCTGTGCCCTCGACTTCGTTCACATAGAAGTCAAAACTTTTGTCTAAAATTATAGTAGCCTAAGTTACTCCTTATTACATTAGCTATCTGCCAGTAAAAGTCCCGTCAAAATCGGTCCAGCCGTTCGAGAGGTTAGCCGGAACAAACAGGCAGGCAGACAAAAATTGTAAAAAAAAATATTTTGGTATATGTATCGTGTATACATACATATGCATTTAGTAAAAAGTTTATTTTAATACTACAAACAGACACTTCATTTTTATTCACTTGTATAGACTTTAAAGAGGCGAATTTCAATCGATATTATTTAAAATTGCAGTATGTATATATACACTGTTATATATAGTTAATTATAACGTACTGTAGGATATTCGTTTTTCACGTTATAACATAAAATGGCTTTGTGTAATCAAGCGAGAACGGTGACCACGGTTCGACCCAGTTCCGTGGACCGGATTGACAGTATGATTGATGGTCTCCCCGCGTATAAAATATTGCACAATCTGCCAACCCTATAGCTGTGAAGACACTGACAATTACATATAAATCAACACAACTTCGCAGATGTGTTCAGTATTATCTATTGGCAATTTAAAATGTAACGTCACGACTCTTATCCCTGAAGGGATAGACAGAGATGTGTAGTACACTCCCACAATTTACCAGTTACTTTTGTTTTTAGTTACTAGTTACTATTGCCAATTTATATAAACTATTATTATTATTATTATTTTATCACGGCCATTTCTTTAAAATTGCATGCAAAGTGCATTTTCTACCCAAAACATCTATTTAAACGTAAATAATCCGCCATTTTCTTTTAATAATAATAATAATGCAGTATTAACTTACCTTAAACGAAATTTAATTAAAAATAAAAAACTAATTTTTATCTCTACTCTCTCTCTCTCTACAAAAACCAAAGACTTTGTGACACACTATATAGAGTTTAATCTGAATTATGTATAATGATTATCATTACAAGTGTATTTATTATTGAAGCGCAACGAACGCTCAAAAATTAATGAGATAATCACGGGTCTAGCCAACAGAGTGCCGGCCGAATGAAAACAACATTGAGCATGTTAATTTGTTTATAAAACAGCCCCAACATCTGACAATTACATTGATATGAACAATGAGGTACGTTCGGTTATTTTGTTCATCGTTACCCAAATATTGACATTGTAGGCACTCATTCACAAGGTAAATTACCCAATAATAAATACATTACGTATGTATATCCAATTACATTGTAATTCCAAGTTTTATTATTACGCGTACTCATTTAAATTCATATGTATTACAAATGTTTCATGTTAATTTAAGATAAAAAGAATGTAACATCACGCCTGTAATCCCCGAAAGGGTAGGCAGAGGAGTGTAGTACACCCCCACGTTTCACCAGTTACGTTTAAGTCCCACAATGG
>DWDT01002550.1:0-13548 GCA_018245595.1 Microceris scylla | reverse complement strand
GGAGGAATTGGGTCCAAAGCTGCAAGGTTTGCTGCTGGATAGACAGAAAGAACTGAACAACTGGGTAAGTGCCGATACAATCTTTCTGGTCGTGTGGACGATTCGAGTAGAGAACAAAAAATGTTGCTGTACTTAGCATTGATATTAAAATAATAACACCAAAGTACTGAGTACTAAAAAATTAGTAATACTATAGCTTATTTTACAGTGTTGTCCTTTTCTATTTTGATTGTAAGCAATAAATAATATAAAATAAAAGTTCACTTTATTGAAAATTTTCTGTATTCCGAAAATAAGATTACAAACAAAAGTCATAAAAACAAGAAGCAACAATGTTTTAGTATGGTTTGCGCTTATGTTATAATATCTGTTTTATTATATATCTTCGTTATCATTGAATAGCTTTAGGAACGTTACTGGTATAACGGGCATGTGAAATATCAACGTCGTAAAATTTGGTTACAAAGCGTCCATCTCTTTCCCTTATCGCTAGCTACGACAAAAGTTTCCCTTCAGAAACTCATAATTGTAAACAATGGAGTTACGTGAGCAGTAGGTATTGTTCCAACCATTCGGTCTTAGTGTGCGCTACCAAAACATTCAACATGAAGAGAAAAAATAAATCTCAGCCCTAATAGAAATGAACTCAAAATTATGGATTTATGCGTCACTTATACTAATATACTTAGTTATTCAGAATCATGGTCTAGTAAAAGTGTCAGAAAATAAATTTTATGATGTTGAAGTGTTAATGAAAATATTACAACTGTTAAACGAAGCGAACAGTGATGAACGTTTGTTTGATGTGGCATTGAAATTACTGAAAAGCGTATGTGTGTGCATGCACAAAAGTTTTAACTTAAAAAGTAAAAGTTATAATGGAGAGACGAAGCATTTAGTCGAAAATGAATATCAAAATCGATATAAGTATGAAGTTATTTACAATAGAACTTGTTTGAAAATAGAAAAACATATCGATGAAAAATTACTACGCAGTGTGTCGAGAGAGGAAAGCAATCATCATTCTAGAAATAAGTTAGAATATAACAAAAATTCCGTCAAAGGATTGAATTATACATCAAACGATATAAAAAATAGTTATAAAGTATTCAAAAATAATCTTGATATGATTTATAAAGTATTAATAGGAACTAAAAATAATCATAAATATAGTATACGAAAATACAGTATTTCCAGACGGTCTCAAATATTTAACAATTTGTTCCAAAACTCCATACTTATTATCACGTTACATCCGGACTCAAATAAAAATTTGGGCATATTCGTCAACAATTCCATACGAGTCAGCGAAACTGAGGTAATGAACACGTTATATGGAAATAATCCTGTGCACATTGATGTAATAGATAATAATTTTGATAGAATAACAGATGAAATAACTAAATTATCACCAGTACCGGACTGCATACTAATTTCAATATACAGGTTTTTAGAGTCAAAATGGAAGGAAAATAAAATAAAGGCATTTAAGCTTCTACGAAAACAGAATACTATTAAAATATATATCAATTTATATATTGAAAATGACAAAGAAGATTATACTAGAATGTGTTGCTCTAACTCTACTATATCTATTTGCAGTTTGAATAATGAAGAGAAATATAGTCAAAATACTGAAAATCAGCTCAGTGAAAAGACAATTACTAAAATAAAGAAAATATTTAAAAAATATGATAAAGCTTTGAAAGATGGACGTAAATCTATTTTAAGCATGGGCCCCCTGGTTGACGAAGAGAACAATTCTAATTGTTTCAAGAATTTAGATGTTTGTATAAGAAATATTGTTAAAGAAACTAGATTAAATAATACGAATGATATTTTTCCACCTAGTTACAAATATAATCAGTCATTAAGTAGCGTTTCATTGGCGCTCTTTAATTTTCTAACTCCAACTACAGCCGATTCAATCAATAATGAAATAACTGCTTTAATTCCTAAAAATGACAGTAAAACGAACAATTATGTAAAAGAAACGTCAAGAAAACATGAGAATGCTACAATCAACAGTGACATACATGCAAAAACCAACCATTTTGTAGAAACACCGAGTCCGAAAATTAATTTGAAAATCCTTTTAAATAATGTGAATTATTCTGAGTTATTAGTAATGATCACCAACAAATATACACCAAACTTATACTTAAATAGTAAAACTGAAAATTCAATAAAACATAATGACACAATGAATATGATTGCTAAAAATATAGTATCTGAAAAAGAACACTTAAACAAAGATATAAATACTAAAATATTTACGAATACTGAAACAGGCGCCACGTCAGAACCGTCAGAAAATAATATTGATCCAAATAATATAATTAATACACCCAATTGGAGTATTACATTAAACTATCTTCACAACGAAAAAACAAAAAGTTTGTCTCACAGAATGAAAGAGGGAATTATACATTTTTATGATCCTATTACATTTCATGAAGATATTCCAGCTACTACAGCTATGTCAAAGTATAATAATGAAGTTTTGAATAGCTTAAAATACCAAGACTTCACCCATAATGTACTATATACCTTAAGAAACATTACAAAAATGCCCGTCCATGTACAAAAACCGTTTAATTTTTATAATACGTTGGATGATTTTAGGGTAAGCGAGCACAACACGCTCAAAGTTATATCACACCCAGTTACAGATTATACTACAATAACAGAAATTGAGACGAAACCCTCTTACACTGTCTATGGTCATTCATCGATGCCAAAATCATACCAATCAAGAAGTTATGACATTGCTGCAAGAAGTGATATAACCCTTTGGTCACCTAAAAAGTCATCACCGACAACTACTAAGTTTGGATACACGAACTTTAATACGAATTACTCAATATTTCCTAATATTTACACGCCGTCTCCTATTGTGATACCATCTTACAATATAGAAGACTCTGTTGTTAAAGTATCATATCTACCACTCCCTATTCCAAGAACGCTAAGGAGTACATTAAAATCGCTGCATAATTATAAGAACGCTAACAATCTGGATATGCGTCAATTACAAAAAGCAGGTAATAATTTAGTTACCAGAACATTAATTGGATATGTAACAGAAGCCACAACCGAAACTAAGTCGATACCTCAATTGAATACTACGATAAATGAAACATTTAATAATCGTAGTAGTGTTTCTACTAATAATGTCATTATTCCTTGGTTGTCAGAAAAATCTATAGCACATACAAGTATTAAAAGAGGGACATTAAATTTTAATGTTAATTACTCTACGTCTTATGATAAACATATCCAGACTATAACTGAATTCCCACCTCATATCGAGGAAGTTTCTCGTAGCCATTTGGCGCACCTATTTAATGAAGAAGGAATACAAAGTACAAGAGTATATGTTATTGCAAATGTGCCAAACCATAATATGAGTCATGATGTTTATCACATAAACCAGTTAAGAAACAGGAGCCGCAAATTAACAACTAGTTCACAAAAAGATACTTCGGTGGAAGATACTAAATTTACGCGAAGGTCAAAACAAAGTGATGTGAATCCACATAAGTCTTTGCTGAAAAGTGATATAAATAATAATACTGTTTACCGTGTGACTAGCTCTACAAGACGTAATCACCTAAGAGAATTTATAGATAATGATTCATCAATGCTTTCTCAGACAAATTTATTAAAATTAGCTTCAACGAATCATATGGACGATGTTCGAAAAGCAAAAGACAAAAAATTTTTAACAACGACGGAAGTAGACATTATAAATATAACAGACGTACTACATTTGGCTTCAAGACGTTTTCGTAGTACAGATGATAATATTATTAAATCAGGTAAAGTAATTACTTTCATGAAAGAAGAAAAGGCCAAGCCTGATAGACCTGCTATAAAAAATAAATTGAAAGTAATGAATACAGATGGAGATTCGATAAAGGTCATTATAGCGACGAAAAATGTATCTGTTGAAACCAAAACAGAAGATCACCTGTTGACGAATATTGACGATAACGATAATAAGAATATATTGAAGTCCAATAATAAGCAAGAGACCAATTTTTGGGGAAGTACTTATAATGTAGTTATGAATACATCTTCAGGAAACCAAGAGAGGGGTATATCTAGTTACACTAAAAATGTTTTAGATATATTAAATGCAGCAAAAAATTTTGGTACTGAACATTATAAAACATTGTATAAGTTATTTCCGAATTTAAATTACTGGAACGAATCAAGTTCAAAACGAAATATTTCAAGACCAGATTTTCCCTCTTCAATAAGATCTCCACCAATAGATAATATCTCTTTAAAATATATAAAAAGTACATTGAGGACAGTTAAATCTACAATTAATATTACACCCCTTTACAGTAAACTTAAAGAACATAAGAGTAACGTAGAATATATAATGTTAAAACGATACATAAATCAGATGCCACAAGCCATGAACAAAACAATATCGTTACACAACAACGGGAAAGACGGAAATCAGACTTTAAATAATAAAAACAAGTCTATACAAAATTTTGTGAAAATTAAAATTCAGCCGTCGTCATCGGCAACTTTTGATTACAATTACTTCATAAGAACTACAAATTCTAATATTGCTAAGGAAAGCACAAAGTATAATATCTCTTTTTCCGATATACAACATACACCTATGACGATAAGAAAAGAAGTGATGAAAACAGTTGCTCCTTCAGAAAATTCTAATAACTTTAAATTGGCCATACATGCTAATTCTACTATACCTACCACCACCACCACTACAGTGCAAGGTATTCACGACATTCAAACGTTACCATGTAAAAATCAAAGGAAAATTATTTCACGGAGTAATCAAAATAATCTGACAATTATAAAACATATAACTACGAAAACAGCTCAGAAACTTGATAATGAAACCGCTTCTTCATATGGCTCTGTAGACACACGACCGGGATTACATGAAGCAAACACAATCCCTCAAAACTCTCTACATAAAAAAAAAACAGTTATTGATCAAGAAGTTAAGAAGCAGTATACGCATCACATTCATACAGCGGTAATGAAACAAGTTATACCTATTTCTACTCGCTTAAATACTGGTGTAAAAACGACTGATAAAATAGGATTCAACGATTCTATTTACATCACATCGCGGCCAAATAATTTCTACTTTAGTGCACCTGAAGACCAACGATCAAATTTAAGTAGAACAATAAAAAACTCGTTGGGAAGTTCGTTATGGCTTAAAAACCCCGTTTATGACATTTTTACTCATAACTATACAAATTCGGTCCCATCAAAAATAACGTATGTTGGAAGGAACTTTAAAGATCTCAAGTCTCAATCACAAGACATTTACATTTTTCATAATGCCCACCTACCTCCAGAAACAACGAGTAATATGACAGATAAAAGTTTAAATTACATAATTTCCACCACTCCACATAAAGTTTCAATTTTAAGAAGATTGAAATATCAAACGGGACTCAATCATTCTCACTATACTAGTTCTAATCCTCAACATTTGAACATAAATAGGAAGACAACAGTTGATCAGATTAGAGTGAACAATTCCAACTTCACAACTGTTGCACTGTCGCTGTATGTGGATGTAGTTCGACAATCACTAGATGGTTTGAGAAGACATGATAATCCCCTAAATACATTGTTTACTTCTCCATTTGTGAATTCAATAACAAATAACGTGGATGATCAAGCGAGGTTAACTAAACACGAAAATACTTTAATAACTCCTGTAAAAGGCATATCAACAACAACACATAGTAGCCACAGAATAAGCTTAAACTATAATGTAAAACCATACAACAATACGAAAGATCGCAAGAAAAAACATTCACAAATTAATGACAACTACAGGAAAAAATATATTTTAACATTAAAATCTATACCAGCTACAACCATACCAGCTAAAACTACATCCACATATTTAAAAAATACTGCAACAGTTTTTAAATCAACTGCGCATTCAAAAGACCATATGAATGAAAACATGTCCATAAATGAACATGTCTTAAATCACAAGAATTCGAAATCAATCAAAGGCAACGGGCTGCATAGACAATTTCTAACTAATGAAACAGATTCAATTAAAGCCATTCTAATACAGCTAAAAACAAAATTCGATTCTACCGAAAAAAATGTTTCTTTAATTAAGAATATTGCAAATATTTTGCCTGATAACCCTGTCAACGTGTATCCTACAAAAGTCCACCAGTTGTATTCGAATCAAACCAATACTACGCCTGACTTTGTATCATTACGTATTCTTAACTTACTGCAATATAATTCTGAGAATTTGACAAAAAGTAATGTAACAACATATCCTATACATGTGGAAAGAGGTGGAAACATCACTTTAACACGCAATACTAAGTTAAAAATTTCTGCAATTAGTATCAACGGAACTAAAGAATCTACTACAATAAGATACAAGCCTTCGTTGATTAATACAAAGAAAATAATAATAGATAATGTAAATAATATATCGTCACCAGTGCGAATTACGTTAACCAGATTAGAAAAATCAGCCAAACAAAATAAAAGTAAAACATTTAATACTGTAGATAACAGGAGAAGTTCAAAATACTTATATTCTTCAGCGATTCAAGGCTTCCAACAAAAATTAAGCGTTCCGGTTAATATGCTATATCGTGCAGAAAATAATTTACCAAAACAAATACAAAATGGGATAGTAAATGATAAAACGTTTTCTTATAATATAGATGAAACAGGACCTTTAATAAATGAAGATTATAGATCAGACGTGACTAAGAAAAATTTAAAATATCAGATGTCAGCGCTGAATGAAACAATTATTGAGGCAAAAGGGTATCTACAAAAACATGAAACATTAGGTGACATGCAGTCTCAAGCAGTATTTAGTCAGTCAGATAATTTACACAATAACTCAAATAATAATAAAGAAATAGCAAACACTGGTAAACATACAACATCATATAAAATAAGTAAATCCAATGTTGATAATTCCTCTATTTATATAAAAAACCGGCAGCAAAGCTTTGTGCGGTCTAGTAACTCTACAACAGTGCGAGTTATCCAAAAAACTACCGTACCTGTGACTGAACGAGGAAAAAGTATCTTGCATGACATAAAACTACCACCAGGTACGAATAAAAATACGACAAAAACGTTAATAAAAATTTCATATAAAATGAATAGTCGAGATATAAATAGAATTGAAAATGAAACCCCGAATACAATGCTTACTTCGTTTCTTATGGAAACAAACACATTGAAATTACGCATGTCTACAAAGGGGAGGAAATTAGTCCATGTATCTACCAACAATTATTGCAATAACCTATCAAGTCTGAAGCAAAATCTAAATTTAAATGACAGTAACGCAGTAACTATTATGTTAAGGAGTGCACCACAGGAATTAAACACAGCCATATATCCTTACTTTAATATCAAGAATAGCACAAACATTCAAAAAGATAAAAACGTGGATAAGCCTGGTAAGAATTTTAAAACTGAAACATTTAAAGGTCTTTATACAGTGACGTTAAATGAAAGCAATACATTTAGAGTAAAAATTAATAAGGGTCTTCATATACGGAATATAACTGAGAGAATAGAAACCAACTTATTAACAAAATATAATATACAAACCGGCAGTAAATTAACATCTGAATTTAATAACAATAAGAGTTCGCAAGCTTTTACTGAGAAATTTAAGCAACTAAAAGATGCAATGTACAACGTTACGGAACAAGACATACTTAAAAAATTACAAACTCCTAACAAGACCTACTTAAATAAAGATAAAATTAAACTTCAAGACCCAGTTGTTAATATTTTATATAAGGGTCCTAAATTTAAATTAGAAGAATATGTTACTTTGTTAAACTATTACAAAGGTACCGAAAATTTAAATAAGCGTGGTAAAAATACAGCGCCATTACAGCCAGGGGGAAGTAAAGGCAGTTTGAATAAAACTAAATATGGAGATAAATATTATCGTGGGCCTGTAAGTAATTTTGGGATTAACAGTTTAAAATCTACACAACTAAAAATCAGCCAAAGAACGGTAAATATAAGCACATTTATTATTAACCCATATAATACTGTATATTCAACAATACCATTTAGGACAATAAAAAACTCTTTTACACCAGAGACAACAACAAAATTTTTTTCAAGCCTTCCCTCATTTGAATACTTTAAGAAAAATTCTGTCGAATCCCACTTTGAAAGCCAATTGGAAAAAAATGTTTTGAAAGATAGTACTGCTGAGAAAATGTTGGTACACATTAATAAAAAAGTCAAAATGTTCGCTCACAAAAAGCAACTGAATAATATCAGCGAAAGGACTCA
Organism: Microceris scylla; assembly: GCA_018245595.1. Taxonomy (NCBI): domain Eukaryota; kingdom Metazoa; phylum Arthropoda; class Insecta; order Lepidoptera; family Hesperiidae; genus Microceris; species Microceris scylla. The sequence goes on along the minus strand of DWDT01002550.1, from coordinate 5,217 downwards.
ACCTGCCCCGTCAATATATTCGTCTTTTAAAAAAACAGAAGTAAAAACAAAAGAATTTGCAACTGAAAAGGAAAACTTAATGAAGCAACATGTAAAATGGCACAACAGTAATAGCAGTACTGATTCAAGCCACAACATAAATGTGCTAGTTACTCCAATAATAACAAAATTTATAGAAACATCTACTTTGATAATGAGAAAACGCCCTATAAATTATAACAGCGTTAGAAATATCTTATTATCTCCAGAGCATAGTGAACACAATGCCACTATATCTTATTATAAGTTGATGACGAGGTCTCATAGTTTATATAATATGGAAAATTATAATGATGTCACGTCATCATACAAATGGACCAAACCAATAATTACAGGGGCAGAAACATTAAAAGAAACAGATAAACAAATTAATTTTAATAATCATAACGTCTCTAAAAGAAAAGAATTTACTAATCTTATAATTATTAAAGATACTGAAGTACCTCCGGTTAGCCCAGATTACAATAATGTAAGAAAATTTGTAACAGAAGATAAACCACACAGCCAAATACTATTAACATCGATACGAAAACCAGTAACAAAACTTATATCAAGTAGTAAGTCAAGTCCTCAAGGATCACGTGCATTAAAGACTTATGTGATAACACTAAAATCATCTAGAGATAAGAAATTTGCTTCGACACTTTCTTCTACTAGTTTAAAAGCTACAACTAATAACAAACCAGTTGTAGAACCCTATAGAATTTATTCTTCTGATAACCTGAAATATAATAATACAATCCAGAATAATACTGTTAAAACAATAAAATTACCTTCATATAATTTATCAAAATCAGGTACCACTCCGAATACAACCAGAAACTATAAAAACAAATTAACGAAATTCATAAATAGCACAGTAGAGCTAGTATCAGTGGCGGGATTAAATAGTCCTATCAATGACATTCTTATATTAAGCAAAAAGAAACCAAAAATACTACACGATCAAGAGAAGCTTACAAAATGGTATAACAATGTGTCACAATCTAGTGTATTCCCAAGATTTCAATACGAACCTACATTGCTACCTACTCTAGTACCACAAGGAAAACTTACAAAGACAATAAAAATACACCAAGAACATATTAAGCCTCATTTAAATTTGTCTAATACGAATATGCTGACTTCTTTACGATCTACTGTCGGAACATTAGAATTACCAACTGAATACAAATATAGATCTGAAACCTTTAAAACCAGTATCTATGATAAAATGAACATTTTGGATCAGAACGACCAAGATACAACAACTCAAACAGAGAAAGTACGTTTAGTTTCTACTTACAACAAAACAAACACTGAATTCAATGTCGAAAAATCAAACAAAGTACAAAAAAGAAAATTTGTGCCGGAAATCTTAAACGTAAATGAGAATGAAAAACCAGAAATTCATCTTAGGAAGACATTGAGTGTTACTGTTATTAACAAACACAAACTCAATCAACCATTTCCTAATCATACATTTGCAGAAACTTTAATTCATAAATTAACCTCCCCATCGAACATAAATTATACAGAACAAATTTGGAAAAACGGGTACCGTAAACAAGTATCCCTTATTAATACAACCACAATTAAAATTACTACAGAGCAGAGCAATAGCAGTAATATTAATAGCACATACAATATGAATCTTCCTTCATCAAATAAACTAAATTTTATCGACAATAATTTACAAGAAACTACTGATTATTTCCAAAGAAATAACTCGTATGGAAATATACTGATATTAAAACATTCTAATCACTCTAGTCAACATTACATAAATACCGTCCATGACACTGGGTCTAAGCGTGACTCTAAAGATAATTTATTAAAAGTGAATTATGTTAATAACATACCAAAAAATCAACTTACTTCACAACCTCATTACACACATTTAAAAAACAAAAATAATATATTGAAATTTAAAAAGCAGAATGTCACAAACCAAGTTACTAATAGAGTGGTAATTAATACTACTAACATTTCATCAACGTCGAAGTTTATAAGAGTGAAAAAGATAAAAGTAATAAAGTATAACACATACACACCTACTGAAAAAGATCCTGATATGGCTATGAAACGACTTACAGACAAAAAAGACAGACACAGACAGACAAAAACAACTTCTCCACTTAAAAAAAGCAGTAATAATGAGAACTTGCATAAGTACAAATCTGATATCGATCATCCAATTACAAGGCATACCATCACTAAAATAACAAAAATGCATGTAACAACAAAAAAAACACAAGTCCAAAATAACATATTGCGGCAGAAAAAAGGAAAAAACTTAGGAAAAACAGATACTAAAATGTATCCTTTTATGGACCCATTTCAGAAAACTAATTTGTATCCTATCAAGATGATGCCGTCGAATTGGCAAAGAAAAGCAATGAAGAGAATAAAAACGGGACATCAAAATAAACACATCTTTTTACAAAAGCAAATCACTCCAAATAAAAATATACCTAAAGACTTAGCAGGGCTTGGTTATCAGCCTATTCAAAGTGGTTTCTATGTAAGATCTCAACCAACGATATATGCGCCCCATTTTAAATTCGACAATGTCTATCGAAATACACCCACGAAACGATATTTTAGAGCAAAACCATTGGTTTTAAGCAATAATGATTTTTACAAAGAGAACTTTGAAGGCCACCATAAAACTGGCTTTTCATGGCGTGATAAAGTTACTTATGTGAAAGAAAGCATTATACCACCTGTAACTGAAGTATCGCAAATAGGTGATGTTATAGAAAGACCACTATATTCCGAGCTGGCGCCAGCTTTGAAAAAACCCAAATTTTTACGAGATAGAATAGATTCAATAAGAAATTATCTGAATACAGTAGACGTAGTCAATTCGCCAAGAAATTTTATAAAGAGCTATTTTATGAGGTCGCGTTCCGATAACTCTGGGGATTTAGAAGATTCAAAATTTTATTTTCGAAATGAATGGGTAACTGTGGAGACTTCGACCACCAGTTCAACGCATAGTACCAAGCGAAGATTAAGACGAACCTTATTCTTTTTGAGTCCAACGGCGCCATTTAACAGATATTTTCTTTAATATGTTGTAATTAAAAAAAATTACTGTATATTTTGTATCATTTCATTACATCATCACTTCTAAAGTATATTAACAAAAGTTCTAAGAGTACTTTTGAAACATTTACATGTACATAATGAAAATGCGTACACTATAAAAACTTTTTTATTACCTAGCTAATGTTTTACAAGTAGTTAAAGAATTCAAAAATCTCCATATTATATGAAAATAATTTCACTGAATTTTCTAAGTAGCTATCACATGCGCAGGTGACAGAGTGGTGGCTGGACGACATGTACCTCAAGGTCCGGCTGCCGCTGCCTATCAACTCTAACCCTGGCATGGTGTTCCCTAAGCGTCACTTCGCTAAGATGGATGAGGTCGCTGATTTAGGGGCGTTGTTTATCGATGACATGCTCGATTACAAGGAGATGCTTGACAGGTGTATATTACATAACTTTTTATATAGTATAAAAATATAACATCAGGCCTGTAATCCCCGAAGAGGAAGGCAGAGAATTATAACACACTGCCATGTTTCACCAGGTACGATTACATCCCACCGTTGAATAGTTGGTGACCCTATTGTCATCGGGCACAGATTCAGAATCCGAGCCACTACTAGAAGTTTCTACTACAAAATCTAAGTTAAAAATATTTAATAATGTCTGTGGCGGAAATCGAACCCAGGATGTAAAACTTAAAATGTATACCGAGATATTTCATAGATTTCATTAACACTTATAAGGCACTGATTTGTGGAAAGTTTTTGCGAAGGTATGGAACCTACCTTCCTAACCACAGTTGCAACAATATATAAATTTGAATTTTTCCAGGGGCGAATTACCTTTGGAAAGGGCTACAAGCCGCGAAAAGGGTCAGCCACTGTGTATGGAGCAGTTCTATCGTCTTCTTGGAGTGTGCCGCATTCCTGAGGTCGGCAGAGACCGATTGGAGCTACCCAAGATGTCAAGCGAATCGACCGAGCGTGAGGAACTGATAGTTGTGGCCTGCAGAAACTATGTTGGTTGACAAAATTAGTAATACTTCAGTTTAATATTTAAGATATATTAATGTATTTATACATAAATGTAGTGTAGCTGTTGCAAAGATCTATTTTGTTTCCCTATTGCATAATGACTGATGCACACATTGGAATGATGCCCTTGTGTGGAACCCTGATAAGTAAAGATGTCGGTAATAATTGTACAAAAAATCACAACAGCAACTATTAATATTTTTTATTTATAAAACTAGTCGTATTTTACTGGATATTTTAATGAAAATGGAAAGTAATTAGAACGTTATTATTGTTACTCGGATAGATAGGCTTCACTTTTCATTTTATTCTCATAAGAAGCCTAAACAAATTTGTCAAAGTATAACCTGAAAGCTAATAATTACACCGTCTTTAAAGTCAACGCTCGTTCGAAGGGTCGTTCTGATTTAATGTGCCTCTGGCTTAACTTAAACTTCGTTACTTATCGTCTCTATCCAAATGAGTCTATCCACTTAGGGCCTTGGATTTTATTACTGGGTTAAAATATCTAGGCGAAGTTTCTAAAAAGATCCGGTTTGATTAAATTCATGAACTATGGGAGAATCTTTTAGAACTGACTTTGAATTTTAAGTAAGTTGTTGAGTCGCATACGACCGAAATGGCGGGCGCATTTAAGTGCAAAAGAAGATAATAAAATCAGCATTGTTCAGAATTGTTTTATGCAAATTATTTTCAAGAGAAGATAAAAGTTGAACTCCAGTCTATAAAAAGGAATTAACCCAAGATATAGAGCAAAATTTTTGTTTCAGTTCTATCCCATACCCGTAAAAGCAGCAGACCGAGGCCGCCTCACTCCTGGCGAGATCCAAGCACAGCTTCTCCATGCGATGGTCGATGCAGCTGGAGCGCCTCCTGCTCCTAGGATTGGACTCCTAACTTCTATGAATCGAGATCAATGGGCCAGAGCTAGGGAACATCTTATTAAAGGCAAGGGTTTTCTTTTTAGTTGACAGATTTTGGAGATGGTATTTCAATAATATACGTAGAATAAGATCAATTAAGATGTATTTACATAATCATATCACACTCCCGGTGCAACACTGTCACTTTTGCAAAAATTACGAAAATGAGTTAAATATGTAAT
>DWDT01002549.1:0-13549 GCA_018245595.1 Microceris scylla | reverse complement strand
AGTTACGTTTAAATATTTATACATTTTACTATATTCCAAGTTTTGTTAAAATAGCTATTCCTGTAGATAACTGACCAGTGATAGTGATATTCAATGCTGAAATTAAAACAAAACCTATGATTTCAATTTGAACATCGTGTACTATAATACATTTTTAATGAGACTATGTACGTGATAGCCTAGTGGTTAAGAATTCAGCCTCTCACTCCGGGGATGCTGGATTCAAATCCATGGCGCGCACCTGTTTTCAAAAGTGCGTTTTAAATTTAAATATCACTTGTTAACAGTAAAGGTAAACATGGTGAGGAAACCTGCATACCTTAGAATTTATAAGAAAAAAGTATTTTCTAAGGTGTGTGAAGTTTACCAACCCGCACTTGGCCAGCGTGGTAGACTATGGCCTTCACCCTCTCAATATGAGAGGACACTATTCCAATAGTAGAATGATAAATGGCTCGATTATTATTATAAATCTACGACATATTAATTATAAAAAAGGAATAAAAATTGAATTGAATATGGTTAAAGTACATAATTTCTTTTAGGTTCCGGTTTGAGACGTGGACACTCCTGGCCGAGAGTGGGGAGCTAGTGGGGAGAGAGGTAACAAAGGTAATTAAAGACGTTTATCTGTTGCAGGTGTTGTGCGCTAATTCCCGGAGATATGGCACTGTTCCAACAGGACCGGGAAAAAATAAGTTTCCTCGCCTTACATTTAAGTGAGCTTATTTAAAATCAGCTTTAAAAGATCTTATTTAAAGTTATATTTTTTAAAGTGCGTGCCTGAATTATTATAAGGTAGCTTTCGATCGGGATTTCGAAGAAAAGTTTCTAGAATTTCACCTAGAAATAAATAGTCCCACTGAAATTTGCCTGATGCATTATAATTCTCATATATGTATTTATTATTACTTTTACAGTATTAGAATAGCTACGAAAAATTAATTTAAACTATTTGTGTGTTCTTTAGTTTAATGAAGAGTAACTTTATTATCATGTTTATTTATTCTGGAGACAACTCGTTAAAATTTTCTAATCCTGTAACAAAAATCACTGTATACGTTTTAAAATGCAACTAAAACAATTAGAAACAACAAAATGTCAGATGCATTATGTCGTTATGTTCTAAGGTAAACCAATCGTTTTTGGGCTCTATTGACGTCAGAATGGTATGATAAGCTTTGAATCTGGGTGTGTCTAATGGTTAAAGGCCCTGAGTGTCAATTAGAGGTTGTGGGATCTATTCCCATCTGAGGCAAATATTTACATGAGGAACGTAGATATTTTCTGGATTAAGATTTAAAATCTACATAAATATGTATATGTATATTTAGGAATATAAATTCTGGTTTATCAGTTATTTGCTTACCACAGTACAAAACCTTTTTATTTTTCGGTTCAGTTGACCGCGTGGAAGTTTTTTAAAGATTATAATTGTTAGCTATATCATCACGCCAGGTCCATTACGGGGTAGGCAGCGAGCACTGAGTGCTAAATACATATATTCATACAGACTCGAAGTGCTTCTTCTATACTCATCACTCTCTTCATACAAACTGGCACATATTGGAAAGGTCTGACTCCCACAAGCATTATGTGACCTATTTGAATATGATAAGCGACTCTTGGTTTTATTATTATTAATCCCGCTCCGTACTACTTGTGCATACACACGTATCAACGAGCGCGTGTACGTATATTACGATCCACTATAAATGTATGATCACTCCCATACATCTAACCTCGAACCTCCGCTGAATACATAATAATGCGGAGCGTAACGCGACGTTATATGTATTCAAATTTGTTTGCTTTCACGGGAAGATTGCTTTTTGATAGCTGTAATTACAACCACATATCATTCTAATTGTAGCCGGGGGCGCGAATAGGGAAGTGCTGTCAAAAATTTTGTGGCAATTTTACATGTGGGTACTAAAGCATATTAAATCAATATGCGTTTTTAATTAAAACATGAACACTTGTAAATCCTTTAACCTCTTTTTTACGGTTTGTTTTGTGAATATTTCATTCTGTTTTAACGCTACATAATGTTACAGTTACATATAAGATTCTACGATATTTTTATTGATGCGTACAGGTGTACGTTTTTCTTGCGTCACGAAAAATCTACTAAAATGATATTTTGATACTTGGTGTTGTTCTTTGTCTTTTTATTGTCGTAAATTACCTTTTTTGATAACGGGTAACCTTTATCAGATATCGGAGCAGTCGGAGGAGATAATGGGGTTATGTGAGATCCTTATCCTCGAAAATCCCATCGATGAGCGGTTACTCATATCAGGGTTCTGTAGGATCATCAGAGAATCACACAGCTGCGTTGAAAGCTATACGCTACCGAACAAAAAAGGTATTATCGTTAGTTTATTCACTCTGCTTGCGACATAGTGGGCGCAGCTAACCGTGATTGAAAAATATATTATATAACCACCCCAGGTTCCATACTGGACATACAAGGAATATCAAGTACCATATGTCTCTATACTTATAGAACTGAGTCGCTACAACCACTGTTTACATAAATGTACGCTAGTTTCGAAGACTTCTGACATCTCCTACAGCTAGTATCTGAACAAGGCAACCTAGATAGGTGAGCCTTCAGAAAGCTTAGTAGTATAAGTGTTAATAAAATGAAATAATTTCGCGACGCGCTACGTGTACATATTACGCTGCAAACAAAGCCACAGACTGATAAATGGATTCGCTGAGATAAACCGAAATTATACGGAGCGCCGAGAGTAATACCATCCTCGAGATTCAGTGGAAAAGTGATAAATATCCTGGAAATAATTCAGTACGCGACTGAATAAATAATTGTGCTTGTGGTTTTTAAATCAGTTCGCGTTACATTGTTAGGAATGAAAATGCGACGCAAGGTAAACGTTCATCTGTACACATCAATAAAAATATCGTAGAATCTTATAGGTGCGTTTATTATTTATTACGTGGCGTTAAAAAAGACGAATGAAATATTCAATAAACATACCTTAAAAATAAGTTAACAGATTTACAAGTGTATTTGTTGTAATTAAAGCCCACGCATTGATTCATCAAAAACGTATTTTGAAAGTTATTATCAACATTGTTATTTTATGGGGTATATTTTCCTAAAGTACAAAAAACAAAACCTGACTTTTACTAAGAAAGACTAGGCAAACTTACTATGCTAGATATAACATATGTATATTATAGACAATTGGAAATGGAATGTCGAAGTCGGATTTAAAAATGTATGTATATATAGGTATAGCCTCCAATGATTTATATGAACATTGCTTAAAAAAATTCGTTAATTAAAGTATCAAAATTGATTGTTCATTATACATTATATAAATAGTTTAGTCAAATGAAAAATACATTAAATTTTAAATTACTCAACAACGTAATAACAGACTCGTATTTATACTTCAGTGCTGTGGGTTATTAGCGCCAGGATAGCCTGAGTTGAGAAGAGATATGTGTCCAGCAGCAGGGTGAAATGTAATGATACATACATTGTAGGTATAAGGCTTATCACCGTCGTGAGTCATTATTTTCTTATGATTTTATCAACTAATATGTACACTAAACAATATACTTTCTTTTCCATTACTCCTTATATCTTTTACAAGATTTGACTATAATTATATATGTAAAGAAAAAAACAAATAGAAAAAACATATTAAACTAAAATAATGTTGTTGGAATTAAGAATATAACCAATTATTCATCTTCCGAATATTTCTAATTATATACCGACAGGTTGTCAAAGTTTTCTAGCTGTATGCCGTCCTTTTTGACCTCAACTGCAGATGTATATGGGGGTAGCGGTTACTTGTGACTGCTTCGTACTCGCTGGCCGCTCTCTAATAATTAAAAAGCAAGCCGCAAATGACAGGCCGCACAGATAACACACAGGGACGGGTTACAGTAGTTCTCGCGGCACGCGCTGGCGTCATGAATAACACATGAGACAATTACCCCGCGACTCCCTGCCTAACAGATTATATGGACTGCCGGCGTTTATAAATATAAATCGATCCCCTTTATTGTCTTTAGCGGAACGAGCGCTGATGGGACTTACTGCAACATTGATGATGGGGCATTTAAATTCTCTTTTATTTCAATTCGACAATTCTAGGACTCGTCCTGCATTTCTATTCATAGATGTGTTGGAATCCTTAAATAATATTACCGAATATTGTGTGTTTCAGGCACGGACCTCTTTTCCGTTGCTTTCAAGTTGCTCCATTTAATCGGGAAATAGCTGTAAGTCTTTATGTTAGAGTTTATAACAATAATAATAAGGTCTTTAGACGATACATCTAACCCCAAACTAAGCAGAACCTGCCCCATTGTATTCAGTCAGCTGATAAGCTACATACGTACAATGTTAAATACATTCTTACGTTCTATATTTTATATTTTTATGTTGTAAAAAACTTTAGAGCTCATGACACAAACATTGAACTTGGCTGGGAATCGAACTTTGAACTTTTGGCGCAGCAGTCACGGCTACTTTTTCAATTTCCAATCTCCATAGTATGATATTTTCATTTTAACTGACTTCTCTCATGTTAAGTTATTAAACTGATTACAATTGATTAAGATCTTAACAAGTTTTTTCGTTCTTTTAACTTTCATGGACATTTCCAAACAATTTTCAAATCAATTCCAATGCAAGCTGAGTATTAATCCATCAAGTAGTTTAGTATTACATGAAATCAAAATTCAATTCTACATATATTGTGCAACCATGACAGTTATAAAGGTATTATTAGCGTTTATATTGTTTTCATATATAAGTTACTGAAAAGTAAATAAAAAATTTTCTCTTTGGTGAAATGTGCCTTACTAACTGCTGTTGTGACTATCAGCTTTATTTGAAATTTACAAAGCTATTTGCCATGAACGGGGACTAATTAAGCATCACCGCCGAATACTATTGTCGCAGTACAAGTGAGGGCGTTAAAAATATATGATAGTTAATGACTACAAATGGGAAACTGTTCATTTTCATTGTGATCATCTCTTTTATTGTTCTAAATTTGGACACGGGTCACCTCTCAGAGTGAGAAGAGTTGGAGCCATAGTGCCACGCTGGCTACGTGCATTTTGGCAGACTTCGTAAACTTTAAAAGACTAGCGGAGGTCTTTGGGATGTACATAATATGTTAATAATGCTTTTTTACCGTTACAGCAAGTGAATAGTAACTTAAAACGCACATTTTTTGTAAAGCGGCTTGTTACAAAACTTAAACCCCTCCGGAGACGGGGGAGGTTGAATTCTAAACCAATTATAGTCTATCCTTGCTGTATTGTACACAAAACAAAAATTTACTCAATTATCTTTTTTACGTTATTGTGTGATTAAGGAACATTTTTGTAATTAATAACTTTGTCCATTATTCGACCTCGTTATCTGGTAACCACCGACCAGTAACATAAAATAATTACCTCAATAACAAATGAATTAACACAATTTCAACTCAATTAACTTATCAACTTTAAAATTTACCGTTATATTGTCACCAGTACCCGGTAAACTAATAACAACCAAACAATTTTATTGTTAAAACAAAAAACATTAATTAGCAGGTCATGGTCTCGTTATCTCTTCTCGGTAGGAATGAGTTAAATCCACAATCTGCCAAAGCAAATCCTGTTCCAATCACGATGTTAATACATTCCCTTTTACCGAAAATAAATCAAGTGTCACAATTTCATACACCTGGCCACTGATACCAGCTGATTTATTGAGTGTCTCGGAGCAACGCGGAGCCTGTCGCGTGTGATTTAATTGGACGTGACTGCAAATATTGGACAAATGGACAGTGTTGTGTTAAATTTACTCATAATTGGTTAGGGACAATTCTATTGCGTTTTCCAGTAATTTAGCTGTCTGAAGGATTTATAGCCAGTGGTCTGTCATTTCAATTTGTAGATAAGGTGGAAATTTGTGTTGCCATACGTAGCCAAATCTCCCGAAATTAGAGCCATTCTATTAATCAGATGTACAGATAAATATTTGGTATAAAAATTAATGCATAAATGAGTGCACCTATAGATATATTACTCTAGATTTTTATATATTGTGGACTATTTTTAATCACGATGTTTTGAATATAAACCGGAACTTTATTAGAATTTCAGACAACGTCAGAAGTTCTGGGTCTTATTATTTGATACGTATATAATAGTTCAAGATGTTATTTAATCATTAAAAAAGACAAGATTATTATATTGCATTTATTGAGCTAAATGTAACTGGCAACACTAAACTGTTTCAAGCCCGCGGCATCTCAGTACCACTAAATGCGGTCAACAGGCATGGATAACAAATCTAACAGGTGTTCCTGGAGGCCGCCGAGCATTTCCGTTTGATTAGTTCTTTATTATCCATATAATTAGCAATGCAATTATTTTGAAACTGCGTTAATTGGAGCAGGCGAGACATGGCATTGACAATTAATTTTTCAAGAATTTTTGATATCGTCTTAATGAAGTGTAACTTATGTCTACTTTGAAGTTAGTTGTATTAAATGTGTATAAACCGGAAATACCCATTATTGGAACGTAGCAAGAAAACACAAATGCTAAAATTCTCATTAAAATAATCTTTTATGGAGACTTTGACGTCAAACTTCACCTAATTTGTTATCAGCTTGAAGTTATTAATGTTAGATTAGATTGCTGGGAACACAGTCGAAGCATATAATTCAAAGAAGAGATTTTTTTATTTCTCGCAATTTCAGTCACGTTTCTACTTAACTGTTCTGAATATAACAAAATTCTTGTTAATATGACGATTTTGCCGAGTATACAGCCACCTGCAATTGATAACAATGTCTGTCGCCGTAATTTTAATATAACAATAACTCCCAATGAAAAATTTAATGAGTCAAGTGGGGGCGCCGCAAATTGGTCAAATATAAAATTATTAATTCGTATACAACCGCTTATAGCCTCGTGTGATTTAATATGTGTTTTTATCGAACAGCTATAAAGCTCAGAGCTATAAATAAAGGCCATGTGTGCATGGGCGCTGTGGTCGGGGATTGCCCTGCGCTTATAGACATGTGTATGTGTGTAGCTGTAACATATTAGCCAAATACTGGGCATTCTAGTTGTCCAATATGTCGCCTGGCCTGATCGTGAACTGGTTTTTACCCAGACTTCTGAAAGGAAGATGGTCGGTTCTATTCCCGTCCAGAAGAAATACTTGTGTGATGAGCATGAGCATTTTCTATGTTTCGTCGATTTCTGTTCAGCTTATACTCGTTCTTACAAAATAATATCATGTTTGGAAGATCCGACAACAAAATATATCAAGCCAGCCATATGACAAGCCTTGTTTAAAACATCTACAGGAAAAACTACGAATCTAGATGTACCTATGTATGTACAACATTGTGTTTCGAAGAGTTTTGATTCCTCCGTCAGCAAGCATTTGACATATTAGCTCAAAATATGTCTTCGTCTTCCTTGACACGCATCAAATTTAGCATCGCATCCTACTTTGCCATTGTTTCGTACAAGTTGGTTATATTTACAGCCAATGATAGTTCAGCGTGGTGTACCATTGGGCGGTACAGTTAAATAATTCGCGGAGTATGATTTAATGATTGTTTTTAATGTATTTATGGCGGATTAAGCGATGTTTGCCGCAGTGAATACGGCGCGTGTGCACGCAGCGTAAGGCTTGATTTATATGTTTGTGTGGACGCGGCTTTGCGTAACGCCGACTGATGGCTGATACAGGGTAACGGACGTCCCTGGGATTGCAAGGGCTTTACAATAGGACGTACCTATACTATAAGACTTGGATCCGAGTTAATACATCATAATGTGGTTAGAATAAACTAAAGATCTTAACTGTAAAAATTCAAGTGTCTAGTCGGTGTTAACCATTACTTCGAGTTCCAGAAATTTGTTTTATAATCCGAAATACATAAATATTAATATTTTATAATTTTATCCAAATATTTCGAGAAAAAAAATCTTGCAAATAATTTTTTCCTTGATTTTCGTATTTCGTGGTAGACAGGTGTGGCTCGGGCAGTTAAACGGATCCCTAGTGGCAGTTAAAAACGAAATTCTGTGGATTTGGCCGAACGCGCGCCAATTGACAATGCTGCGGCTGGTGGGCAAGCGTTACGTGGAATTTAAATATGGAATTCGATTTCTTTTACTACTGCTTTTAAGACCTAGATACTAAGCTTTAATCATCAAAACTGAGAATTTGGACAAGATTATAAATATTTTGATTCTGAAATATGTATGTGAAACATACATATTTCAGAATCAAAATAGAATTGATTGATGATAGTCCAATTAGAATTTCAGTATTAAATCTTAAGAGTATTTTAGCATACTTAGAGAATATAATTATAATTATGCGGAAGTAACTTCAGTACATCTATATGTATAAAATAAAATTCAATATTTGTTTTCTTTATGAACATCATGAAGCTACAATTTTCTAAATACGAGTAGGTATATTGGTTGATTTGTTGTTAAGTATTATTTTATACAGGAACGAATACTTGATTTTATTATTTGTTCATTAAAAAAGTGTTGTTAAATTAATATTATCATGCAATAAAGCTTATTCCGTTCGTTATTTCGTCGCTCTTCACAATCGGCCACGCTTGGCGTACGCTTCGAAAATCGCGTGCTCGTTACGAACGGAATGTTTGGCGCGGAATTTTTAAATTACGGTTTGTCGTTGTCGTTCCTTTTTCAAATGCTTTTCGATTCTTATTTTACAAATCTGTGTGTACATATATGGCGCAATGTTTTTGTCGGGGTCATTTGAATGCCAGATATAATTTGGAGGTTATCATTGGGGTGATTTGTTTGAAATATATGTAGCACAGTCATTTTTTGTAGGAACGATTATTATTGTTGAAAGCCAATGAAGACATTCGCAAAACAAGCACGGAATTCTCCCATTTCTTACTTAAAACCAATTATGAGCGAAACTGTCGTACACAACTTAATTTTTTTTTATTTTAATGTAAAAACGAGGAACTTGGTTCAGTAAAGATGGTCGGCGGATGAGTAGAACGCAGTTGCAGTAGAGGAATTGTTACTAGAACTAACTTACTACTTTTTTTGGACTAGAACTAACTGTTACTAGAACTAACTTACTACGGAACACTGGTACATGCATTTTTGAAACTCTCATGTGATATTGGAGCCCCCATTAATGGCTAATGGGGAGTCAAAAACTTCGGATATCGGCGTGCGTGTATGAAGAGAGTAGTTAATGTAGAGGAAGCACGTCACGTCTGTAAGGATAGAAATATTTGACACTCGGTTCTCCCTGTATATCCTTTAAAGCTTTAGCGTGATATATTATACAAGTTTCATTAGTGTACAGAGTGGTAGTTAAACTTTCAACAATGAGCCGTGCAATTGTCTAAAGTCATGCATATGTATTTGCTAATGTGTTTTAGTCCGCAGTGCATGGACCGACTATTGCCCTCTTAAGGGTCCGTCTGAGAAGTTCCAAGGGTCTCTTTGAGGTTTTACTAGTTAAGTGTGTAACTTATCCTCGAATAACTACTAGTGCTTTTTGAGGCATACGTATTTATTTAAATTATTTGTGTTTCCTTGTGGTTAATATTAATTATTTCTTTTATTCCTTATACGTGGGGCATTTGTAACTTAAGGTATGTATGTATTACAATGTCCGGGTAAAAAGCTAGCAAAATCGTTAAATAAATGACTGTCACTGTTGATCGTTTCTCCATATCATTATCATGATTATCAACAGCCTGTTATAGTGCGCTGCTGGATATAGACTTCCCCAGTCGAGCACCACTGCGTCCTGGCCGCGTGGAGCACCAGCACGCCCTATTCTCTCGTTTGTTTAAACTTAAAACTGTTATCGGTTCTGAATAACGTCGCAACGTTATGAATAACGTGACAAAACATGCATTCCTCCATTGTTTATTTCATATTTACATGCACAATATATTGTTAATCTAAATTGTTATAACGTACTCAATAAGAATAATTTGAGCATCCAAAAAACCCTGTGACCATGTCTCAGTGGAAACCAGATAATAAATAATGGGTATGTCGCTACTGATAATATCTAGTAAAAGTGAATATTTCTAAAAGCGTGAAGCAATTGTCAGAATATTACCAACATAGAGAAGATGCTTGTAGAATCCTCAGGGAGTATTACATGTCCCTTATACATGAAAATCAAGCCGGAGCGGGGAACTAGTCCCTCGGGAAGACCTCTCGGTTAATTTGATGTCGCAAATTGGGCGTCCTGTTGCTGTTAAGCATTTATGGGGTGGAAGAAGGGCTAGTTTTATTACTGGCAAGAAATATAGAAACGAATTGAATATGAACATGTGTGATATTAAAAAACCAAAAGTATTTTAATCGCACCAAACAAAGCTGCATTTATAAAATAATTCAATGAAGTGAATAAATTTGTTTGACTGTATACGCTACTCGAGTATATTTGTAAGATGAAACCATTCAAGTGTTATTAGACTAATAATATTATTTACAATATTGTTTACTTTTATTTATTTAAAATATTCTTTATTTATTGAAAAAAATATTTACTTAAAATATTATTTGGCATTATTATCTACTTAAAATAATGTTGGTGTTTTAAGATAACATGGGTTCGTAGCTCTATATTCATAAAATTAGGTCAGAATTTGTAAGTATATTCACATTTAAGCCATGCCAGTACACCCTCGTAAACATTACAAAACGTACAGGCCAAAGTAATTGCCCATGAAAATTTTGGGTCCCTTCCTCATGGTTACTAATTCGCTATAACCGGACCGACGGGTTTGGGTAGACAATAAAATTATCTTAAAATATTAAACTGTTTTTTCGCAAAATACAACCCTGTTTGTCTTCTAAATACGTATATGATCCAAACTTGAAATCCAAACATATATCTATGCAAGAAACCTGTACAAAAGTATCGTCGGGCGTAAGGAGAAAATATCCTCCGACTCTATGCTGATGTCGGTGCCATGGTGTCGTAATAAGAGACTAAGCTTGCTGCTAGCTGATCGGTTTCCGCGTTTCCAACAACGGAACAGTAAGAGGGTTGATGACGATGATAAACCATAACAATCTACTAGCGTTTACATCGCCAGATATTTAGTATCGACGCAGAAAATATAACATAACATTTATAGAAAATTCTTGTATTGTTTTTACACAGAAACGACGCGGTATTAAATTTTAACATTTAATTTTCAGACATTTAATTTTCAGAAATAGGTTTTTTGACATTAAATTTTCAGAAATAGGCTTTTGACATTTAATTTTCAGAAATAGGGTTTCACATTGACTCCCACGAACAGAACATACAAACATTTACAAGTTGGTAAATAGTATGCATAAACAACTAATATTGTAGTAATATGTAGTAGTGTGATTAGATACAACATACGTACAGTGTTTGTCACAGTGCGTGATTTATGACTACGCTGCCAGCTTCGAGCGCGGTTAAAGCACTACTTCTCCTTCAGGATTTTAATTTCATGTCGCTGGTGTACGCGTATTAATATCATCATGAAAAATGTGTTAAAATGTTAACTTTATAAATAATAACGCCCTTATTGATCGTTAATTACGTTAGATTTACATTTTAAGCATTACATGTACCTACATACCTACATGTATGTATATATTGTTAAGAAGAAACATTAGAAACGATAATGTATGATGGGGAGAGCCTGCAAAAACCGAGGTGAGGGGTATTTCAAAAATAGAAAATGAATTATTGAATTGAAGACGCATTCTTGGTAGGACAGTTTATTTAGTAAGAGAAAAAAAAACAATCATATACTGAATTATTTACATGTGTTAGTGCGAATTGTTTGTCTTTTAAGTTAGCGGATAAATAAACACATGGAGTCTTGTTTTTGGTTTGTTGAGTAACAAATTGTGATATTTTATATAATTATAATTCTATTTTCCTAGAAAAATATAACTTCGTCTCGTCTACGCTTTGGAAAGTGTGGGTATAGGGTAATACTTAAAGGTTGACAAGTCACCTTTGCTGGTCTCGTTGGTTCTACGCTGATGCATAATTATTTCTAAAAACATCTAAGCCTAAAGTAATTTTCGTATGAAAAACTTAAGCTTCATTTCTCAGGTAGGTACAACAATAAAAAAATTAATGAAGCAGCGTGCACCTGGCCCGCGCGCCCGCCCGCTGTCTAAATGAAACTCATTCGCCACTCATTGCAATATTTAATTGAGCACTCAAGTGAGTGCACTGAGTGCATTAAAACTAGTATGTTCAACTGCGCCGCGCCTCCATTTCGCGAAATTTCTAGCAATTTCAGTTCTTTTAATCTCTTCAGTTTGTCGATTTCTATTTGTCTAGCTGTGAATAAATAATTATAATTGCCTTTTGCTCTGTGATAATATAATTGCAGTTTTAATCGTTCATCATAGTGATTTACAAAATTTATATTCTCTGGCCTTATCCCTTCTCATTATCACAGGAGATCCGTAATCAATAGCAGAATAAGGAAAAGGGTAATATCGCCGACAGTTCTGTGTATGCGCTCAAAACATTGGAAACAAGAAAAATATTATAAAATACAGTACAATGAAATAACAACAAATCAAATAATAGTGTGTCAAATAATCCTAGAGTGCGTCCTGGACCCTCCTCGCAGAGATCACCGTACCTACAACGGTAACTTAACACATAATAAAAATAAATTTATAATAGTTAAACCCAAACTCTAAACCAAACGTGTAATATATTTTACTATAAATTTACCATATAAATATAAATATAAATTTACCATAGGAACTTTTTAATTTCTAATAGCATGCCATCGTACTATAGACTGCTCAATAAAAATGATAACACCATTTGTCTATGGAGCCTCGCACCGGAGTTTATGATTATTGACGCTATAAACTTTAATGCAATTGATAAACACTTAAGCTGGATTATCTTAGGCCAATAAAACCTTTAATGTCTGTGGAGTAGCGATATGATTGTATTCTGTAGGCGGTCGGTTAATAAACGTTAGATCTCATTAACATTTAAAAGACGTCTCTGGTTTGAAATAGAGAGATATGCGAGTAAGAAGACAAACTTTTGTAAGTTCTGGAACCTGTATTTCATGGTCATCAATTTTTAGCCACGGTCACACAGTTTTTGCTCAAAGGTTCTTGTATTGTTTTTATTTTCTGATATCCACGTCTGAGATATTCCCGAAGTGCCATGGCAAGGACTCTTCCAAATATACAATAGTCCTTTTTAAATTTCACTTTCCTTTTTAACTCTTTATTTTGCTATAGTGGTAGGTATCGAATATTACTTCAGTAATGAGGTATTTGTATACCGCTATGTCTACTTGACTCTGTTAAGCGACGCCGATATAAAATACTATTAAATAATGAATTAGAATTTATAAAAAAAAAATATTTAGAATTTATAAAAAAAAAAATATATATTCTAAGGTGTGTGAAGTCTGCCAACCCGCACTTGGCCAGCGTGGCAGACTATGGCCTTAACCCTCTTAATATGAGA
>DWDT01002548.1:0-13551 GCA_018245595.1 Microceris scylla | reverse complement strand
TTTCGGTACGAGCACTTATTGAAGAAAAGATCATCAGCCGTCGAGGAGCTACTGTGTCTTCTGTTAGTAGTGCCTCCTCGACAACTGCGGTGTCATCCAAAGGTAAATGAAATACCGATACACTTAATAATGAACCAAATATACAACGTTTGATTAAAATATTCTTTGCAGGCGCAAATATCGACGCTCTGACCACGCGATCTGGGTTCGTTGCTCCAGCACCACCTCCGTTATCAACCATTCGGACACCAGTAGCGTCACCAGCGTCCCCAGTCCCAACGACTGCACAATTTGTGTCACCAAAGATTCCACTCATCGTAACTTCTGCCGCAAACACTTCTACGAATATCACTACTACTCAAAGAGACTCTACTTTAATCGAATTGTTAAAAAAGGGTAACACAAAGGTAAGCTATATAAAAATGTAAGATTGTATTAAACCTATTTTAATACATTATCATTTCCTAACGCTTATATGCAATTATTGTAGGTGGTTAAAAGATCGGCATCAGATCCGGGACAATCGTCTCCGCAACACCAAGAATTCCCTTTCCGTACTGAAGTATTTGGAGTATCATTTAATTCTGACGATGGATATTTTTCACCGGCTCTCAATGAAGACACGTTTCAATTTACATCGAATCCTGATCATTTAGAGGAATTAGCATCTTTAGAAGACTACGCAACAGTTGCTGCATCCATTCGTGAACGCTCGCCAGTCACTTTCCCGTCCAGTCGGCGACTAGCTGCAGTTTTAAATTCTCCGCTTCCCGAATGCTTGGTCGATTTTGGGGCTTGCCACGGAGGATCACCAGTTCCATCTCCAAGCATTGGATATACGGAGAATTCTCCGGGGCTGTCTTATACTACTGGAGATTCTCCAAGTCTGACTTATACAGCAACATCTCCGGGTGGGAATTATTCATCACAACCTGAACCATCACCTGGCTTGACCTATCCGACACCGCCAGCTTCTCACGATGCTCATTCGCCAGCACACAGTGTACCGCGAGCTTCATCACCACTCTCAGCTGCCTTTTTTACTGCTACAATGTCTAGCCAAGAAGAGGTAATTAAATGCAAATATATATACGAATGAATGATGTAAATATCATATCACATATTTAAACCTGATATCTTATTTTTAGGTCGAAGAAGCTCTGGAAGAAGTACTGCCTGAAGAATGTCGTTCATTAGATGCATATTCATTAGAGTCTTCCCCGACGCCGCGTCGAATCATGCTTAATTCAGAAGATCCACTTCTGTCGAGTAATCCTCGTGACTTTTCACACCAAAGGCCGATGCGCCGGTACGGTCGCTTAGGAGTTCCTTCTATTACTGCGCCGATTGGTCAATGGCAGCAGGATACGTCGTCCCTTCAGGTATTATTTAGCATTAATAGTTTCATAAACATCATTTTCACTATTAAGTATGATGCTTGATGTGTCGGTGTTGCTCGTTGTGCAGGTTTGCGTTGAGGGAAGAGAGGCAGTGCCTGCCGTGTTCCTAAGTCCGAACAGCGTGCCCGCGTCGCCGCAGCGGCGCAAACGACGCGCGTCGCCGGCGGGCCCGTGCCGCTCGCGCATGCGCCGCTCGCTGCACCACTACACGCCGCAACCCATCCTGCCCCCCGATAGAGACGGAAGTGGCTTACTCATTGAGATCACGCATGGTCCGTATATCATATTCTATTATAACCTTCTTTATACCTTGAAGTACAAGTGATTTTAACAATTATTGTTCTATAACGTTAGTATAACATATCCGGTTCTTAATATATATTTTACATAAAAATTATTTACAATTGGATTACCTTAAAATCTGACTAATAAGATTAGTAACCAACTTGTCATTGCTGTTTTAGGTGACGTGCAGGTGCATATCGAAGAACCTCGCTTACCACAAATAAACATTGGGGTCGATTTCCAAGCAGATATACCAGACATATGTCCCGATCGAATAGATTTACATAGAGCTCCTGAACAACTTCTCTGGGATCCTGGCATAAACGATGCTTTAGACGACGGTGAAGGTACGTATTTTGTACTTGAATTTATTAACTCAGAATTGTTAGTGTTGATTATTTTTAAACTATTTCCGTAATGCTTTTGTTTTAGTGCGTATGTTCATGGAACTAGCGATGTGCGCGGCCATGCCTGTGGGGGGGCACACGCGGGAGTTCGCTCTGCAGACGCTGGGCGAGTGCGGCGGAGACATCCGCGCCGCTACGCTGCGCCTCATGTCGCGGCCGGCCGCGCCCTCGCAACACGAGTCACGTTGGACACCCGACGAAGTAGAAGCCTTTTTATCTGGTCTCAGCCACTACGATAAAGACTTCTTTAGAATTTCACAACTCGTAAGTACATATCGTAACATGTTGATCTACAGTCACAAAACTCAAAATTGACACTTATTAATTATTATTCTATTACTTCTGCAGATAAGAACGAAAGATTCGAAGCAGTGCGTACAATTCTACTACTTCTGGAAAAAGGTTACGAAAGACTACAAATCCCTATATTTGCGAAGCTGGACGACAGATAGTCAGGGTACCTCTCAAGTAAGCACCGCCTTAAGCAGTGGGCTACACTTTGTGTTCAAGCTCGCTGACGATTGAAAGCGTTAGGATGTTAACACAGTCGGCTTGTCGCACGCAGGGCCCCGCGAGCGGGCGCGCGCCCGTGTCGCCCGCGCCCCCCGCGCCCGCCGCGCCCGCCGTGCGCCCCGCGCCGCCCGCGTCGCCCGCGCCGCGCGCAGCCCATGGCGACGGCTACCCGTGCAAGATCTGCGGGAAGTAAGTGCCCCGGTGCCGCGCGCCCACACACCGCTTTACTATGTCGACCGAATGTCGAGAGCGGCCGCTAAAGCTATTTACGTGAAACACTCGCGCGTTTAAACGCGTTCCTTCTGTATACCTTACTCGTGCCGTTGTATCCACACGTTTGGTTTCACCTAAATAATTGTGCGTGTACAATAGACAGTTAGATAATAATTTTAGTATTTATACGCAGCTTAGTACTAGCTAACTCGGTGAAAAGATATAAGTATGTGTATGTATTTTAAGTTATTCTGCAATGATTCGATGAACATAATCGGTTCGAAAGTACCTACCTTACGTCATACGTTGTCGTTTATCGAATCAGTGTGCAGTTCGATGTTATCGATGTTGGTTGCATGTCAAATTAATGTTTTCGTAACTTCTTTATAAAATGACGGTTTACTGAATCGTATGCGACTTAAACAATTACATTCAACATAGAAAGATTCCTGTGACAATTGGTTATTGATATTATATGTCCTCATTGTAACAATTGAATTTACAAATGCGATTATATACTTTAAAATAATAATAATAATAACCCTGAACAATCCAAAATATGTTTCATATTATCTTATAGACTTCAAAAAGATTTATTTTACCCTTTCGAGTTGCCTTTGTGTGTTCAATCAGGTTTAGTTACATAAAAGAGGAATCATACCAGTGTCCCAGAGACCACACTATGATACATAGGATGTTATACTTTGTAAATATGGGAGTAATGTATTTTCTTATCAAAATATAAAGAGAGATGAATATGTCCATTGCATACAAAAATGATAAGTGTATACACATATAATTTATTTTATTGCACATATTTATAAGGGTAACAATTAAAAGAGATTTTGTGTATTAATATTGTATATAAATAATCGTGTAGGTTTCTACAGTACTAACGCTTCGTGCTTCGAGTTGGCGCATTATGCTTCGAATTGTTTTACATCTGTTTAGAGTTTGTTTTATTTTTTTGCTTCATTTATTTTTTTTTCGTTGCGCAATGTTTAAAGTGTATCCCTGTTGTGTTTCAGAATATTTAACAAAGTAAAAAGTCGTAGCGCGCACATGAAGTCGCACCGGCCGCTCGACGACCGCTCGATAGCCCAAACGGCCAAAATTCGAAAAGCCTTATGAAAAGGTGGAGAGATCTGACGACAGACCCTCCGCATCTCCCGCGACCTAACCGCCTCCTTGCGCACTCTCACTGTCTCTCTCTCTGTTTCCTCGTTTTACTAATAAATTACACCATTTGAATGTCCATTATCATATTTAACATCCCCCCTCCACCGCGGATGCGTAGAGGCGTACACTCAGCTCCATCGGCGGTGACCCGACGGATCTCGCGGAAAAAGTTGAAATTTTTAAAGCATTTACCACTAATATTGCAATTAGATAAATAAATTTGTTAAACATGATTAGAAACAGCCACATATTCATTAGCTAGTGAAGTCTTAAATAGGTTTTGGGTAAAACGGCGAATTCCAAAAAGCGAGATCAACTAAGTACCTATGTGTTGAGAAATGTCTAAATTATTTTTATTATTGCTAAGCATGAGAAGAGCGCCAAAAGATATTTTGTATCACGAAAGTTATATATATGTAAGTAGTTAGGTGTGATCTTCGTAAAGTTTTTCTACGATAAACGTCTCAATGTCACTTTGCAAGTGTGATGTAAATAAAACGGTAGTTCGTCGTTGGCGCTACGGTCAAGGTCGATGGGCGAGCTCCAATCGTAATAATGTTAATCTATGTAACTATTACAACTACTATGTGTGATAAATTTAACTAAACTCGTGTAGTAACTACACTACCTCGTTTCAATCGAATTGTTTGAATTTATTGCGAGCTCAGCTCATTATTACGTTGTGCTTGTTTGCTCAGTATTTAATTTATTATTTTGTAGTTTATTTTTGTTTATATTCTTCTAGTCTTATTAGTAAAAATTTACAGAGCGCACTGGATTACATGAGCGTAAATTTATTTAAGTAGATTAAATAATTTAAAACGAATCAATTTAGCATCCGTACCGCACTTATTAGTCACATATCGATGCACAGTTTTAGATAAATATTGACAGACGAAGAGAGGCTTCTGTGAATTATCTGTGCTCAAGTTAAAACGTGATTGTGACAGCTATTCGCGCGTCGCCTACGCGCCATATTGAAAATATTCTCGTCGCTTGTGACAAAATAAAATGAGAGTGACATGACACTTAGCTTATAATGTTGTTAGCTGTTCGAATTAAAAACGTAAACTTAAATACTTCGGAAACCTCGTGGTTCCACCGTGGCCTTAAATTAGCTTTATATACCTATAATAATATATTGATGTGTTGACTAATAAAATCGCATCCAATTCATTTAACTTATCTATATTAAGTGATTATGTGATGTTATAAAAATACTC
Organism: Microceris scylla; assembly: GCA_018245595.1. Classification (NCBI taxonomy): domain Eukaryota; kingdom Metazoa; phylum Arthropoda; class Insecta; order Lepidoptera; family Hesperiidae; genus Microceris; species Microceris scylla. The sequence continues at coordinate 8,331 of DWDT01002548.1, read as the reverse complement.
AAAAATACATTGACATTCTTCTTGATCCCAAATATTTCACAGAAGCAGACAGAGTAATCAAATGGAGGAGTAATATTTTTTTACACAAATATTATTGAAATGCTCAAATGTTCTATATTTTATGTTGGTAATTTTATTGTTGTAGTTACTTGTTGGTCGTTCTGATGTCTTATGTTACACGATACTCGGAATATATAGTGTATATAATTCGAGTACATGTTGTTTTTTACGATAATTAAGCTAATTGTATTGTATGTACGTGTACCTTCGTGTTGTGATATATGTTTGAAAGTAATCTGTCTATAATTTTAATGGAATGTACAAATCGGGCAATATAACCAGTTGCTCAAGTTGATATTGCAAGTGTGTGAATCTTGCGCGTGTACAGAATCGGTTAATTGCTGCCAAAGTCAGAGATCCCTCCTCCAGTGACACTTTCAGTGGTTGTGATGTTTGTCGTTTCTTATTCGACTTAATTCTTGTCTTCCGAAGCGCCAATGTATCTTCTAATGACTAGCTTTTAATTTTGGGGCAGTATTCCTCGTAAAAGACATGTTAATAATTTAAATTTGTTTACTCGTTATAAATTAATTAATTAACACAGTTTAGAATTATATTGAATTCGAGAAGGAAAAGCGTGTGACACTTGCCAGTATTATGTTGGGATACTCGTATGTTCGAAGCATGCGGGATGATAAATCTCCCTAGTCTCCCTACTGAACGTTCTTTTCTGTAGCACGATTTGATCAAAGATTTTCGCTTTATTTTACGATAATACTAAATTTACATCGGAGATGTTTTTACACGTTCGTTTTCCTTCCGCATGTACCTGAGTGGACTTTGCCTGTGACAAAGACATTCAATGAATTAAGTGTCTTCGTATTGCCGTAGATATATAAGGTTAAATCTATATCTAAATGTCTTTGTACATCACTAACTGTGTGATTATTTGGTTGTGTTCTATTTTTAACAAGGTAGACAAATTTTTTAACTTTACCTAAACTGGTATTTCTTGACCTATTTCGGAATCGAAGTGCCAAATCTATTGCCAAAAACTTACACTATATCTAATTTATATTCGTCAGTACGCCGTGTTTAGATAATTTTATGTAAAACTAATAGTAAGGCGTACATTAGCATAAACATAGTAAATTTTTTTAGGTTAATATGAGGCTTTAATTAAAACCCCATTTGTAAATGTTTAATGCATTACACGATGCTTCGAATCTGCTAATTAATGTGCCATTCGTGTAATGTTACAAAAATGTATTGTAAGATCTTCATATTGTTGACTATAAGCTGTATTTAATAGTGTACAACATGAAACTGAACACGATAAACTTTACGGTGCGATATTTTATGATATACGTTGCTTAAACACCAATCAATTAGTAAAGATTTCAACGAAATAAATATTGTATCATATGAGACAAAATACTAATTATGAAAAATATATATTTTTAAAACAAAAACTTACCGATCGAAAGTGTTCTCCCGTCCGTAATTGGATGGAGTAAATTAAACATAAGAATCTAAATACATATAATCCTTAAAACTATGTTTAGGTAAAAGTACTGACAGTATAATTTTAAATTTCCATAAAATGTATGATACCTATTTATTTATACCTATATATTATACAATACTATTGAAATTTTAATAGCAAACAATACAGTTGACTTTACTCCATCGAAACACCGAGTTCCGAGAACAGAATCGCACGTTAACTTTTATCGTGATCGCAACTAGTACAGTCCGTCTGCCACATTACTTACGTATACAATTGAAATTACAATTTATTTTCATAAAGAATAAAATTAAGGACACCTGATACGTTTTGTATATAAAACTGAATATTTTTCAGATACAGTTTATGCTATCAGATATAACTACTATCTATGTCGTAAAATTTCTGAGATCCCTCCAAAAAATACTATAACAATACTCTTAGCCATTAAGACTGAAAGATACAGTCTAAAGTCTCGAAGCCAAAACTACGATGTTCTCGATTAATCGTTTATGTTACGGTCTGTTTCTGTAGATATATGTATGTCCGAGTCCTCGTTCCACGTGCCAACACGTCATTCTAGTCAGGGTATAGCCAAATAAATAGTACCAACCCTTATTTATCTATACTGTTTTCATGGCAAGATGGCATGGCAAATGTTGTAATCTTAAATCTTCACCGTAACAGAGTATAAAATTGAAATTTATAATACGTATTAATTTCTTATAACTAACAAAAAGATCTAGATGAGTGTTGAAAGAAGTTGATTTCAATTTAAATATAGAAGTGCCTTACAATTTTATTTTTATACTATATATAGTTTCGTTTCGTTTATTTTATCGAGATCGGAAAATACGAAGCACTGGGAATTGCATTTATTTGTGGTCCACACGCGGCGCCAGTTTAGTTGAAGCGTTATATACATACTAATTTATTTCGGTTTTACGTTTACCGAGGCTGCAAAGCTACATAGACAAAATGTAATTTAACTAAGGATATCTCTCAATATCTGCAATTGGGAATATTTATTAAATACCAGCAAATTAAAATTAAACTGGCTTATAAGAAGGTCAAAAAACCATTTTTGAATTACATTTTACTCTGTGTTTGTTACGACACAGCACTGTTTATATCGCACTATCTCGAAGTCATATAATATTACAGTGGTCGACTCTATCGCCTCGTGGCTTAAACATAGATATCTTGTTACCTGTATCTTTATTTTGTTTAAATATAATTTACTACAATAATAATAATAATAATAAACACTAACTACACGTCAATTCATTGAAAACAAAGATATGAGTAAAATGAAAATGATTTAAAAATATTTTTTCATAACTTCCGACTTGTGTAACGGAATGTTATCTTACAAATGAATAGCCTTACAAGTGAATTCCTGTAGATATCGAGAGTTCACCAGCTCATTTAAAACATTTACCCTAAGATATTAAATAAAATCACCGTAGCAATCATTTTGTTTATCGTCCCATGGTAGATTGTGTATTCACTTAGTCTCCACAAGCAAATTCTAATGTCCTAAATGTATGTATAAATATAGCACCTATTGTAAATATATATGTATACATAAGTATTTATGTATTTGTGTCAACACATGTTACTATATATATAGTATTAATGTTTAGTAAGTCTAAGTGGATATTATATTCTTCTAATTTTGTATCGAATAAAGCGTAAAATGAAACGGTGGACACGAGCTGCCATTTTCCCGTGACGTGCACTGCTACCACGGAAGTTCTTTCGATGATAAAATGAAACGTTCTAAACAAGTACAAATTTCATTTGTGCTCTAGTTAATTTTACTAGGAAATTATTCAACGCAAAAAGCAATATATCATTAATTTCTCTTTTGCCGTAATCGTGTGGTGGCAATGCAACTCGCGTCTGATACGTACTAGACTTATAATATAAAATGTGTAGTAGATTGTAAAATGACGCGTGCCAAATGCACGATAATTTGATATTACACTCTGTGTTGTGATTTTGAAAATTCTGTAAAATACAAAGTCTTCAATACTATAAAAAATTTGTAGACACCTTTTTAGATTAGCACAATTCTTCGCGTAGACACGTTAGGACATTAGTGTTTAATAAGCATTTAGATTAATATGAAACTAGGTGTCATTGAAAGATGTAAATTTATTGCGTATTCTAGATTCATTGTTATAATTCAATGTGATGATTCGTAATGAACAACGACTAAGCTCGCCGAGGAGCTCCCCTCCCGCGCCGAGCGACCCTTCACTTTCGCATATCTTTGAAACAATAAATAATAAAATAAAACTATTATATATATACTGATAAATTTATTAGGGTAACTAATTTTATAAGACAATGACTTACGTGATCTTTTAGATTGTCTTTATTAATAAATATATGGTGAAGGTTTTGTCAATTTGTTTTCATTTTTATTTAACTTGTATTGAACACAGTTATGACAGAAAAATAAATTAAAATATTCATAAGATATTTGATTTAAAAATATACAAAAGAAACCAATGTAAATGATCGATCACTCCTTTAGTCAATTCCTTATGTTGCGTTACACGTGTTGTTGACCCTCCTCACTCGACACGCTACCCGTGTTCATAAGTGATGCGATAAGACTTGATAAAGGGGATGATAAAACTATCCCCTACTTGAAGGCGTAATATAATAATAACACAAATATTCGTCATCAGCCGTTTATTAAAAACATTGTATAGTACAATGCACCCACACTACAATATCAATAAACCTCTGTTACAAATACGAAAAAAAAAAAACAAGAGTGCAGTGCAATAACAAAACTAAAACACCTAACACTTTATATACGCAAAAGACAATGTCGACAATTAATTTGAAATTTACATTCGGTAATAGGCTTTTGTAGCATTGCAACACGTATTATTTTCGAGCATAATTAGCTATCTAATACAAATCATAGAATTAGTTAGATGACGTCTACTTATAACACTGGTCAACCACAAACAAAATAATATGAAACATAGTACGTACACTTTGAATATACGAAATATATCTGTCCTACTCCTAAACGGACAATAGCCGTAACTAAGTTGTATGTTTCATCTCGCTTCTACTTAAAATATTCGAAATATGATTGAGCGAGACATTTAACGATCGACCGTTGTTATTGCTCATTTAGAATAATGGAACTCTATATTTAATCACTCTCATAGTCTATTTATATTATAAATGCACCACACAATAAAACGAACATTACCGTCGACCAGTGGGGTTACGTATCGACACTTTGGTAGTTCACAATTAAATACGTTACGATCGAGAAAACTACAATTAGTCTCAGGATTACTGCATTAATCGTAAATTACTTACTATCATATCAGCTCAAAAACTATTATTACGAAATAAATGTAAATAAAATTATTTTTCACATTTGTAAGTACCGAAATGTATAGCGAGGTATGACGTAATTAAAAGTTGCCAGATGTTCCACTATTAGAGCATAGTCTATGCACTCCCGACTTCTAGATTCGAGTCCCAGGCTTGAAAGACTAAAGAACAGCAGCAGAGAATATCTTCAAAGAATTATCCCAAGGCTTAATGAAGTAAATAAAATAAGGATAGAAAAGTCAGAACGTGAAAGACATCATCGATAAATAAAAATACATTTGATTGAATAACAGGAACGAACACCTGAGACATTATCAAGAAAGTATACTGCGACCGCGCAGAATCTACATTTTAATTTACAACAAATATACCAAATAGCCCGTCAAATACGTTTTAGTGATGCTTTTAATTTGTGCTTTTTTATGGCAACAGTCTCGTTTGATTAATGTCAAAAAGCTACGGTTGACCACTTACCATCAGACGGTCCAATTCATCTGTAAATCGACGATTTAAAAGTAATTTTAAGCTTGGTACAAATATACCATAATTCCAAGAAACATTCATCCAGCATATTGGATAATTATAAACTGCTTCATTGCTATAATAATAAAATATTTACCACGTTCTGGCAACATTAATGTGTAATGAAATCAACAAAAGTTAGCTACATGAACACTGGTTACAATGATAAATAATTCTAGAATAATTAATTAAGACTAATCATTTAATTTACAAATGGACGTAGCGGTTACAAACATTATACCCTTTACGAACAGTTCAAGTTCAATTTTACAACACCATTAGAGTCAATCGTGTAGGTAACATGGGCAAGTGGCACTGGTAGAAAACGTCATTCATTAGTCAATCGCATATGGTATATTAGTCACTGGGTTTAATCGGTAAGATTTTATTTAGGCACACCAAAAAATTTCGGCCAGAAATAATTAATCGATGCGTTGCAATTCTACGAATTTAACTTTAAAGGTTTGTGCTTTTCCTGTGGTCTATACCCCCTCCACGTGTAGATATACTGTAGTGCTTCGAAGGCAAACTCCGCGTAAAGTATATTTGATTAAGTACAACCCGTGCACGAGAACTTGCAACCTGCGTGATGACGTCACAGTGACGTGTTTGCACAATGGGTAAATATCAGTTCTTAGTTCATTCTAGGAATCTGTTAGCGACAGTATGGCTTCGTTTAAATTAAAAAAGAACAATACTCAAGTATAGCATACTGTACTCGAGGACTGCATATCCTGAGCACGCAGTGTCAATTTATTGCACTCGGGTTATACGTTAAACTTGCTCATATTACTGAACATTGTCTACCTGGGCGGTGTACAGAGACCAAAAAAATGTATATGTATAATATAAAGAAACACCGTTTATCTCAACATATCCATAGCGAAACTGTATCAGTCAAAGATCATTTAATACTATCAGTGGTAATAGTGCAAAGCTCTCGTACGTAAACAGAACCTAGCATATATTACATATATATTTATATCTCTAGAATAATAAAAAAATATTTGGAGACCTGGCATAAGTGCTATTAATACCTTATAAATGAATTCGTTAAGTATTACAGTTAAATGCAATGTATTATATGTGTGTAGGTACATATAAATATTATTGATGTCAGAAACTAATAACTGTCTCACGCTGTTTTAGACTACAGATATCGCTTGCAGACTTCTAGTTAACGGAATTTTACTAACATTTTTTTCTAACTCCCTAATTATCAGTACTATATGAACTTTTAATTTGCTTATATAAATATAAATCTCAAGGCGACTCAAACATTACATTAGCATACTGTATAAACTACATCAAACCGAGATATCTTTTTATTTACTGTGGACACGTTGAAATTAAAAAAAAAAACAAGGAACGAATTAAAGAAGCACAAAACAATTGACAAGAAACGATAATAAAATCGCTTCAAAATTTATTTATTGATTCAAAATACCTAAATATGTGAATCTCTGCTTTTTTCGTCTATATATCTTTGTACATATTGTAAAGGCTTATTATGTCAACTACAATATAATATAGACTTCAGCAACCCAACTGATTTATTTAGAACTGACACCCCCAATGGAGCGTCCCTTGTTCTAGGCAGTGGCATCATGCGATTGAACAGATGGCAGCGCAGTCGCCTAGGTGGCACCACTATCTTTGACCGTGTGAAGAGATATTCAACAGAAACAAAAATAGCTAACGTTAAAGCCACAACCTCATACCATTATTCTAGGCCACCTACGATACATGGTGATTTTAACCACAAAGGAACTGTCGCAGACATGCGTCTGCTTCGTCGCAAGAATATCACTTGCTAATCACCGATAATAATTAACAAACTAGGAAAAATAATTTGGATATATTAATAGGAGGTTGGCTTTTCATTTAATCGTACACAATAATATGACAGACGAAAGAGAATAAACATATAGTAGAAACATAGTAAAAAACTGACGTGTAGAAACAGACAGATTTACAAATGTATAAGAAAACATATTATTCGTTAAGAAACGATCAATCGTTTTGGATTAGAAAAACTTTTTTTTTCAAATAATGTCATATTTGAAAATTACGTCATTAGCGTCTCACCATGCCGCGCTCGCACGTGTCATATTATCCTGTACGCGTTAGGAAACAGTTGAAAATTTATATATTCTTTTACAATTATAACCTATGTTACGATTAATAATAGGTGCGTTTAGTGTTATCACAAAAATCGGTTTTGCAGTTATTCCAATAAAAAAAATTGTCTCAATTACCACTACTAACGCGTACACAACCCCTCGCCCTTACATTTAAATTTAAAAACTTTTCAAAATTGAATTGTAACAGATAAAATTATAATATATATTTGGGTGGAGCCGTCCTCATTTGTCGACGTATAATCACAATGGGTTATCTAATTGTGTACGACAAAACAATTGGAAGAGTCGGCTCAAAATATAACTCTTGTAGATAAGACCTATGGTTAAAAAACTACATATTGCAACAAAAAGAAAAGTATTTGTTATGCAAATCAAATCATAGGCAAAAAATCTTAATCGTACTTCAAAACAAAATTTCTAAGTCCACCTTACATTTGAAACTACGTAAGATTTTAGAAGAGTTTTTATAGTTACTCACTAAAATAAACCTCTAGTAAAATCTTCAGGAAGCGCTGCTGTAACGTATCAAAATGGCTTCAATGAGTTTCCTGAGAAATCTTGTCTTATGTTACATACCAATATTTAAAATGAAAACAACAGTAGAACGACAACAGATTCGAAGAAATCAAAGCAGGTAAAGAACTAAATCGTACAAACATCTTCACGCAAGTCCCTTACGGGGTAGGCATGCCCCAAATGGCGGCCCGCTGATTGCGGTATAGCGCAGCCTAAATAGGCACGGCTAAATGCCCTGGCCGCCGACGGGCAGCAGCGCCGGCGGTG
>DWDT01002547.1:0-13551 GCA_018245595.1 Microceris scylla | reverse complement strand
TTAGAAAAATCCAATAGTACCCGACCCGGGATTTGAACCCAGGACCTCCCGATCGGCAGTCGCGCTTGCAATCACTCAACCAACAAGTTCCACATAGCTTAAAACGCTGTGAATAAGAACGACGACGATCTGCGGGGTTGCATCGTGTGCGAACATTGTGATATTTTCAAATGTTACACGTAGTATTAAATGTTGCTTATAAGTACTATACAATGTAGTAAAGAAGATAGTAGCAATGACGTTCCGTTTTTTTGCTAACTCGTTATATAACAAAACATCACGCCTGTGTTTTCTCGAGGACACAAGCAGGAGGTCTAGTAATTCCGTTTTTCAACAGTTACATTGTGCGTTTCTATACTCCGTGCTACCACTGCGAATTTTATGTACGAAAACCCAATAATACTTTGCCCGACCCGGATATCGAACCCCAGTCGCTTTTACAATCTCTAGTCTAATGAGACAGTCCGTCTACCTTTAAATGAAATATACAAACGTTTAAAACATACAAATCGAAACAAAAACTATACAATCTATACTATACGTTGGTATATCATATTCTCTGCGCTTGTCTGTGCAATTTCCTCATCATTTCCTTTATCATAATACGCTTGTCTGGTGCGCTTTGACATTACTTTGACTGCATATATGTATAAATGTAATGTATAAATCAAGTACATTTGATCTACGGTACAATGAATTGCGTTGTAATAGACATATATCGATGTGTAAAAAGAGATTATTATTTATTATAAGTAATCCCTTATTACACATTTATACCTATAACCTGTCTGTTCTGTCTCTAATTAGGTAACTATAAAGGGTGGTTTAACCCTTATGAATCAGATGGATGCCACATATTGTGTGTTTCATCATTTAGCCCGCACGTAACATGGCGCCTGCAATACCTAAGGGGATAAGCATAGTAATGTAGTGCGTTTCCACTTTTCCCCAGTTGCATTTATGTCCCACCATACGTGGAATAGGCGAGGCACAGATTTAGACTCTGATGTCAACTTAACTGGTGAGCCGTGGGAGTTTTATACACTCCTCTGCTCAGCCCTTCGGGAATTACAGGCTTGATTTTACGTTTATTTTATTTAGTATATACCCGAAACTTTGTTATACGCGTAACTGTTGCAACTGTCGTGGGGGGATACCGTTGGCTCTAACAAATTAGATTAACGCATTGCTACTGTCAACCCTTCTTACCTAAGCATCCTTTTTATGAGAGTCTTCCATATGCGGGTATATATCAGAAAATATTTGGCTGTTGGCCAAAGTTCCATATTTAAAAATGGCTTTACCTAATTTTAGTTTGAAGGGGCGGTATTTGCATTGTTTTAACTTGAATTGTAGGTAGACAACACACGAGATGCCTCAGAAGAAAATTACCGTCATTTTTGTTCGCCAACAAAACTGTGATTCTTGTACGGCGCTTAACTTCCAGTTTCAAATTCACCAGAATATTGCAATTGTGACATGTCATTTGACTTATACGTGTATGACATTGGTTGTGATTGTTAAAGTATAATACATATGTAACAATGAATCGACAGACTAAAATAGTGGCTGTACAATTCCGTAAATATACAAAATAATTTCAGGTTTTACTATTAAATGTTTCGTGAGTCTTTATACACGTGACGTCTCCGTCGCGATCTCGCTGCAAACAGCGGGAGTCCTTGATGGAGGACTGAATTGTAGGTAAGTACATGACAAATGGATCATTTTTTATTCATGAAGTATGTACTTATTATGCTCAAGTGGCCCTTAGGTTTTAGTTCTTCTCTTTTAAGTACTTAGTTTGTTTTGTATTAAATGGAAACAGTAACTAGTTCCTACCTCCAAGTAGTTCCGGTTCGCCCAAATTGACATAAAACAGCACATCCTTCTCGTAGCTGTCTTCTTCTATTATGTGCAGTGGAATGAATTTTCTGGAACAAAAACACAAAATTGTTGTAACGCTAATGGCAACAATAATAGCAACAACAATATTTTCTAAGGTGTGTTGACTCTGCCAACCCGCACTTGGCCAGCGTGGCAGACTATCGCCTTAACCTTCTTAATATGAGAGGAGACCCGTATTCCAACAGTGGAATTGTAATGGGTTGAAAAAAAAAATGGCAACCAGTTCATTTTGAATTTAAAATGGCTAAAATGAACAGAAAATAATATAATATTACATCTTTGCCACAACGAAAAGCCATTTATTGTGTAAGGACTATATTTTCAGTACAATATGACACGTACGTACTAAAAAAAATGTATGCTTAAGTACATTGATATAACTTTTGATTTCATCGTTTATTATTTATTCTACATGTATATATCTGAATTTCCAGTTAAGAAGTGATAGTTAGGAGTAATATTATAAGTAAATCATTTGATGTGTAACAGGTAACCAAAAATTGGATAAATTTTCGGTAGTTTTATGTTAGCGGCATTTGCATGGCACGTATGTACATTTACATAATTTTACCATAATTTATTTCGTTTTCTATATCCTTTTACAGGTTAATTATAAAAAGTGTACTAAGTAGTGTGTTTGATCAAGTTTAACTCTTCTGAATTCTTGATCCAAATTTGAAAATCTCTTCTTCTTAATTTTAATCTTCTTAACCCTCTTCTTATCTGAATGTGAATTTAAATTCTGAATCTTAGCTCAATCTAGCTTAGATGAAGTTACTTTTCCGTTACATTATATTTGATGCATAAAAAAACAGGAAGATATCTATTATTTCGTTATTACCAGTTCTGATATAAGCTTATCGAAATCCCTAAGCATCTATTTAATCGTTTGTGCTACTACAAAAAGCTGAAATCAGCGATATTGCAAATTGCTTTCGTAACACAAAATTTTCCTTGCTTTATCCCATCCTGTTTATGTCGTAATCATTTGAAAGCTTAAAGATTCGTTTAGACTGATATAGACTTATTTCTTTTAGATAACATCTTATTCAGCCAGTGATTGGTTTAGGTTTTAGCCTCCCACTCCAATGATCTAGAGTGGGAAATCCGGCATGTAAATGTGACTATACAAAATGACGTGCAATTTTTTTTATTAAACGCTTCGAGAGAGTTCTTAAACAATCCCAGTGACGCGTTGTGAATTCCTTTGATGTTGCACATGGTGACCGTGATCTCTCACATCAGATGACTCGTCAACCTATCTCGTCTCATTATATGTATATGTAGAATAAAATATTCAAGCGTTACGAAAATGTGAAGTGTAGTACACTTACAGTATTTAATTGCAAAACAATATTTAATTATTTAATCAAATCGAACTACTTAGATTCAATTAAAGTAAATTACGTAAGAAATTCCCTTGAAAATATTTTTTTTAAGCGTTACGTTAGCTTAATGGAGAGATGTGACCGTAAACAAGTGTAGTGAAGATGAGCTCATCATCAGCCTATTCCCGTCCACTGCTGTACATAGGCCTCTCCAATGGCACGCCACTGAGCTCGATCTTTAGCTCGCAAGATAAGCTAGCCCAAAGGAATAATGTATTAGTATTAAGCAGTTCTGTAGGAAACGCCAGAGCGATCGGTCGTGCTCTCTTTTAAATTTTTTTTTGTTACATCTTTCGACCTAACCTAACCTAACTCAAGTGACCGGTTTTATTTGACATTAGTTCACATTTTTATGGTTGAATTTTTTTAGTGGATATCTGGTGATTGTAATAAGTTCTTAAAATAGAGCTCCAGTTTGACCGAAGCCTTAGCTAGTTTTATCGCGAGGCCGCAATGGCTTCAGAATGGTTTTCTCTTAACTATAATAGAGCGACCCGTCTATTGTGTTAGTATTCTTTATAAAATATAACGCCTCTTCCAATTGTCTCTTATTATGTTATTACGAGGTTTAACGGGCTTTCCTGTGTTAAATAACTTTTCTTTTGTTTTTTAGGATGACCTAACCTAACCTAACCTAATATCTAATATATGTATACTGGTATTGGTGACAAAATGACACTTTTAGTCAAGAAAGGGTAGGCAGAGGGGTCTAGTACACCCACGTTTCACTAGTTACGTTTTCGTCTTATGAAATAGACGGTGATCCTATTGCCATACACCGGGCACAGATCCAGAGTCTGAGTCACTATTAGTAATTCTAAATTAGAAAAACCAATAGTACCTGCCCCGGGATTTGAACCCAGGACCTCCCGATTGGCAGTGGCACTTGTAACCGCTCGACCAACGAGGCAGCTAATACTTTTAGTCAAATTTTGATTTTAGTATGGCACATCTTATATAAAGCATCCCAGGCCGGAGCATATAAGAAGATAGTTTTGAAACGGCATGATTGTAGAACAAGTAAGGTGATCTGTAAGGGTAGATATGCGTATGTATATAGGGTTTAGTTGGCACTCAGTGCTTTCGGCCTACCCTGTAAAAGGTTTGACCTGATGACAGAACAATAAGAAAGTTAATTTGATAATATTATATGTAAGTTTACATATAACATTTTTCAGCCTTCCGATAAAACTTAACAAGTCTCACAGAATGATAAGAATCAGATTCATTACCTCGTTAATTACGGAAATTCCAAAATCTTCTAAATTATGGCTACCTATCGCTGGATGCGCTGGCCCTCAACACAGTAAATTTTAAGCCTATCATTTAGACAGCGCTAGAAGCGCTTAATGTAACGTTTACGTAACGTCTATTATAGGATTGTGTCCATTATGTTGAGGAAAAACCCAGTAAGCTCACAACATATGTACGGACAGACATAATTAAATTACCGCCGCCCTGTATGTGGGTCTGTGGACGTAATTCGATTATGTACAAACTCACACGCTGACAACACTATATTATTGTTACTTTTTATGTTGTAGTTGTAGCAATCTAGCACTGATATGTTGACTGGTCAATCATAGACAATTGAATTCAATCTGATTTAAAATTGAAATATCTCTGCGTTCTTTCTTCCTTCATTTGTCTTTTTTTCTTTTTAATTGCTGCCTGTTCAAAGTTGGTTGTGTTAAAAAGAAGTCTTGGGACATTTCCGCTCACAGCCCTGTGTTCCCAAAGAAGGCTTGAAGTGAGTCTATGCTATGGTAACCAGATGGCTGATAAACTATACGCATTTACTTATTTTTTAAACCAGAAACAGAATATGTACTTTTATTCATGAAATATTTGCCCTAGATGGGAACCGAACCGTCAAATCGCTGGCTTAGCAGTCATACGTACTATCCACTGGACCAACGGGCCAGTCGAAATTGTTATGTAGTGCCTTTAGAAGTCCGTTACAGATGTGTATGAGGAGTAGCGACCACTTGTACATGTTGCTTGCTCATTTACTAGTATCCTTCATTATCATAATCAGCCTATCTCAGTCCACTGCTAGACATAGGCCTCCCTTAATGAGCTCCATCGCGCCGTGTACTCGGCTTGTCCCATCCAGCATCTGTCTGTACCCTTTCGCAGATCGTCATCCCACCTATCCGGAGAGCGTTGTACACTACGTCTATACTGCTTTCCTTGCTCCTTACAAATTCATATACATACACATTGCCAAACTATTATTGGGTTTTTCCAACTTGGAATTCTTAATTCTGTCACGGCATCTGGATATCCGCTTACCGCTGTAATGTTACGCTTAATTAAAGTATAATGTTACAAGAATTTTATGAGTTCTTACTCGTATCCCACGTCGTAATCGTGATCGTAACCGTGATCTTGTGTAGTGAAGTGGCAAAAATAATCACACTCTCCTACAAATCAACGCACGTAAGATTAATGAGAGCATGGGAATAATATCGGAAGTTTACGCTTCAAAGCGTTGGGAAGCTGACTTGAGCGAAATCCATGCATTGATAAGCTTGGTACGATCTCCGTTCTAAATCCAACCCTTTGATATTTTAATACGGTCGGATATTGCTTGACATTGCAATGTACAAGTAACTACGTATTAAAATCTAACGTCTACAGTTTTTCTTTGCTGCTCTCACATTTATATATCATGGAACATACGATTTTTGGTCTTTCCCTGAAATTCGTTGCGATTCTGGGGCGGGCACCAGCGTTTTTTCAGAAATCCGTTAGTAAAATTAGACAGTTTAATTATAATTATTATTACCCATTAATTCTGAGGGGAAATCCATGTCCAGCATTGGAAAAATAAGAGTCGAAAAAAAATATGTACCTACTCTCAAATATCGATTCAAAAAGAACCAGTGATTAAATTTAAACTTCACGGGTAATCTTAAGTCCATACACACACTTATCGATACCTTAACATATGTAACATGTTTCCATGTACCCACAACCCTGACATTTAACTTGGTATGCCACATCCGGGGAAAATCCGCAGCTATTTTTTGCGTACAACAACCTATCAATCCAATTTCTTGCGCCGGCTAACCCTTTTTTATCTTCAGAGTTCAATCAAGCTGTATCTTTTTCTCTGGTTTTGTATTTCCTGCCCGCCGTAAACAAGTATCTTTATGTTCGCAACTTTGGAAAAATCTTTCGTGGTCTTGCTAAAGGGTGCATGTCATGTAAAGCAAAGACTGGCGCTGCCTACAAGGGAATAGATAGGATGGGAAATTTTATCCTATGCATCTCACTTTGGATGCAATATTAAGTAATCAGATATTAATATTAGGGAAATGTGATTGATGGTAATTGACTTTTGTCATTATCCCCTACACATCTATGGCTACATTTCACATTTTCCTTATAATACTATTCCTTTTATGAAGTAGCAAGAAAATTGCATATGTATGAATTAATTATCATAAAAGCAACGCGACTAATCGAGTAAGTGAATTTGGATGATCTAATATAATAAAACATCACGCTTGTATTTCCCTGAAAGGATAGGCAGAGAAGAATAGTACTTCCACTTTTCATTAGTTATGATTAGGTTCAATGGAGGAGCGAATGAGCCTGTTGCCGTCCTTTGGGCAAACAAATCTAGACCCCCTGTTACTACTGAGAATTTCGTTAGAAAAACTAATAGCACTTTTCCCACTCGGGGATCAAACCCAGAACCATTTGCTCAGTACTCTTGCAACTACTGAACTAACGAGGCAACCAAACACAATTGAACGCTCTAAAAATAGATTCAAATGAAACAGATTTAAATAAACGATATTCTAGGAATCTAGGTTATACAATAATTGTCTTCGATATAATGGCATCGACACATTTTATATTTACATAGTTTAAAGTAGATTTTGTATGGACACAAAGTTCCAACTTGACTTTATTTTCTTTAATAATATCTTCCAACGTCACGTAGACGATTAATTCGTAATTGTCAGGATTTGGAGAGCCCGTGAACGTTCCGATATACTAGGCACTTTTCATTTATTAACAACTATTTAAGTAAATTGGACTTTACAGTATTGATTTTTTATTACTAAAAGTTATTATGTTTCTTATAGGACAACCGTTTCTATGTATGTATTTGCTGCCAGAGGTAGCTCTTCCTTCATCTTCATTGTAAAATATTAGATGCTGGTCATTCTACGTGTCAAAATGTATAAAAATACATTTTCTAAGACTATACTTCCTCCGACCTAAAGCCGAAGCTACTTATTATTTTAATTTTAAATAAGATTTTATGTTTGTTTTTTTTTCAGGTTTAAAGTAAAACATGCCGGTTTTAATATAACAAAAAAGTAACGTCACGCTTACAATCCCAAATCATCCACCTATTTGAAAATTAAAAATTATTTTACGATAAAAATAATAATTTTTGCTAATATAAAATATCTGCCAATTTTGACATTACCAGAGTCACATTAACAGAATTCCGTGTTCTCCACAAAACCTTTTAGAGTATTGATGACGTTGATGAAATCAACTTTTATGACCACGTGACATCAGTAATAATAATATCGTTGGCTAGGGAGTCATTTATGACTAATGTCCCGTTGTAAATTAATTAGTCACAGATAGGTCGTTAACGGAAACCGACTTTCATTACTGGTATCAGTACCAAAATATTAACTGTCTAGCTATAGATTGGCGCCACTACAAATGGGATTTTATTCTTATTATTACATTTTGTAGATTACTTTTGAATTTAGATATTATAACCAACGACGTTGCTATTTTATAGAAAATATTTGTAAAGTAGGTATTTCCCATGTGAGGGGAAGGCACTGAATCTTAGCAAGTTTTTTCGGCGCAGATTGTCGGAGATAAAGGTTTATCGTACAATCAGTAAATCGGCAATTTAGAACCAGCCTACAATACTGCAATTAAGGTTTACGTGCCCTTCAATTTCGACAGCGGTTCTTACCGACTCACAACCGCAAGTCCTTTTTGTTTAATTCGAAAAAGTATTTTTAATTTAAGTCTAAAGTAATTTAAGTTTTTTTAATCAAGTCAACCAAAACGAGTGAACATGTCAATCTATTTTGGTAAGTTTATTGATTAGAACTAGAATATTTTATATCACATCTGTAAACGAAGTTGAAAGCAACGTAATAATGTATTTGAAATATAAATTTGCTTTATAAATAAAACTATTTATATAATCTCATTAGAATCGAAGCATTATTTTTTAAACAATCTACTACCTCGATGGTCGAGTGGTTGCTAGCGCGACTGCCGATCGGGAGGTACTAGGTTCAAATCCCAAGTCGCCTACTATTGGATTTTTCTAATTTAGAATTTCTAGTAGTGACTCGGAGTCTGGATCTGTAACCGGTTTATGGCAATAGGCTCACTACCTATCATGAGATGCAAACGTAGCTGATGAAACGTGGGTGTGTACTACACTCCACTGCGTACCCCTCCGGGGTTTCGCGTATGGTGTAAAAATTTTAAATAAATTAATTTTAAATAAATTCTTAAACCGTATTCTCATACGTTCTTATATTAAATGAAGAAATATTGGCACAATGACTACAGCACACTTTGTGTCACTGTGTCACGGAATTCATCAAAAGCACAATTAGACACAAGTGTCACGCGATGTTTTAGCTTATAATTGACTGGATTCCATTTGACGAACGGTATCCCGTTAATAAGATCATTTTGATTTATTGTTCAATTTTGTTATTTCCGTAACAGTCGGAAATTGGGTAAGTGTTGTATTTATAATAATAATAAAATTAATCACATAATAGGGTAATAATAATGGAATATCGTTTACCAAGGCCTATATCGTTGATATTTTCTGTGTATGCAAGAGGGTGAAGTAAAAACTCACATAACATTAGGCCTGTATTTTCTCGACGGGTTCGAAGCGTACTTAATTTGTGGATTTGTGTAAACATTTTTATACTCCATATTGACGTCATATTTATACTGAATAACAAAGAGGTGCATGCTTCTTAAAAGTATTATTATATTTTACTGTCACGCCAAGTCTCTTACGGTGCAGGTAGAGAGCTCTACTCCTAAGTATCAAATATCTCTCTCTTTACACACCTAACCGAGCTTCTACCATATTCATCACGGTCTTCATAAATGTACACTGGTTTCGAACGTTTCTGACTCCCCAACATGTTAGTATCTGATATATTTAGTTAAAATTATTATATTATTCAATATCAAAATATTGTATTATTACAAAGTACATATATACAAATATATAATGTAATATAATAATGTAATATAATGTAATATAACGTTATACAAAAAATATCAAAAATTGTTTATACCAACAATGTTGAATTGTCTGCTTGTCTATAAAATATAGACGATCAACTGCCATCGATTCGTGTGGTCGCAGCCATCTTTTAAATCAGTAATGATATCGATTGGATTACGCTTGCCCGCCACCCCTGCGCTATAAATAAACCCCCTGCAACTATGGTGTAGGTACAGTGCTATATTTACGTTGCAATACTTACAAGGTTAAATGCTTAAATGAAGTTTACTTATATACCTACCTATATTTAAAACTGGTCTACGTATATTTAAAACGGGTCGGGAAGGCCTGTGGTTTACAGCCACGCTGTTCCAGTGCGGGTTAGAATGGGCTTATAGAATGGCTTAATGGGCTTAAATACTTAGTGCAGTAACTTTAGTTTTCTTTAGTGTTATCTATAGCACAAATATGGCTTAACTACAAATATGACGTAACTCATGTTTGCCAATCACATTATGCTTTTTAAAATTTTAGTTGTGCGTACTAATAGTTTGGATATACTAAATATGTATATGACATAGAATTTTAGTAGTATGAAAAAAGGAACTGTAGAAGACAAAGAAGTAGTAAGAAATAAAGGAGAAGGTTTTCCTTTACTCCTTACTATAAATTCCCATTCAATTACACCTTAAAGGCACACGATAGAGAGACAAACTATAACGATCGACTATTCAGGTCGGCTTCTTTCGTTATATTAAAAATCAAACATCATACCTTTTTTACACCTTATAACATTATATATCTTGAATTTTATTGACATTGTAGACAATATTTCGCTGTCTCAAAGTAGAAAATTTCAAGCCTTGGATACGTTAGTTTCACGGTAAAATTGAATAAAATACGCCCAATTTACCGAACGGCTTACCGTAATGGCACGCGATTTATATATAAATGATCCGTGTGAACATAAAAAGTCCCCCGGGAGTCGCACGGTTACAAATCTTTAACGCGCGCCACGGCAACGTTATTACTTCATTAGCGGTTATTGCGGGTTTATTTTAATGGACACTCCCGTTGATCCTGATGAAGGACCTGGAGGATTAGTTAGTAATAGGGGAATAGATAATAATTACATAAGACCTTCAGTTTTCATTGAAAATTAGGATAAGTGCCCCCCCCCCCACTTGCATCTACCTTCACTCAGTCATCATCACCAGTTTACTACCACAATGAATCACATGAATTATCCTTAATCCACGATGAAGCAGCAAATAGAAGAAGCCAGCATTGGAGAGTTCAGTCAGTATTTAAACATACCATAGACCTACTACTATCTGTCAGAAGTGCCTTAAAAACATGAGATTACAGTAACAAAAAATGTCAGAGCTAATTTGTGACAGATTGAGTTTCGTTGAGTACTAAGTAGATTACTTTTTCTAACGTAAAATACAAGTCGCTTAGTGTCAGAGTTGGAAACCGTTAAACCAGTGCACAAACACAAACCAAGGTGCTCGATGTACAAGCAGAAATAACGGGTTCATTTTAAGCAGACTGAGACTCGTCGAGTTAAATTAGAGCTACGCATATAAAGTACGCATATAAAGTATAAAAGTACGCAGGAATCACCTAAATATATTCTTTAGGTGATATCTCCACACCTCCATAAAACCTCCCTCGGGAGCTGTCCGCAACAAATCTTTAACGGGCACCACAAAAGCGTTATAACTTCATTAGTGGTTATACAGAGTTTTATTATAATGACCGTCGTACACAGGGCGAACGTAAAGAGTGCTACAAAAATGTTATATGCAAGAATTCGTAAAGAGGTTTAAAGGATAATTATTTGGATATCTACTTGGGTCTTTTGTCCACCTGTGGGCATGTTTTTTTATGATATACAAGTAACAACAACACCAACCAGCTGGTTCTTGGGAGCCGCTGCTAACCAGACACATTTACATTTAAAGTCAAACAGGACGTACAGTAGGAGATCCAATCAGGGCCGACACAGAAACATTACATACTCAACATGAAATAGTAACAACTCTGATACTAACAATAAAGCGATCATCAACCTTCAATTAAATGCTGTATTTCGTTCCCGCAGGATTCCTCCTTTCCCAAAAATGGAACGATTCGAGAAATAAAACTACGAGAAACTCAGCCCCCAAAGTTTACCGCAAGTTTGTGTTAAGTTGTGTTATTCTTGCACATTTCTTTCACTGAAAGCGTCGATTTGTACAATACGCGTGGGAGAATTAATTCAGACAGTTCGAGGATTTATGACCCGATAACACAGGACTTCGGAACGGCCTGTCCAATTAATACTGCTCAGATTATCTTTGCTGTTAATTTTTTGATAAATTGCAATCATAAGACGCTTGCTCCACTTCCAAAATTATAGCGCACCGTAACAAACCGTAATATCGTGCTTGTAATCCCGTAACAGGTAGGCAGAGGAGTGTAGTACACTCCCACGTTTCACGAGTTATATTTAACGTCCCACGAAATGGATGTCAAAAAATGGGTCTATTACCATACTGAACTCAGATCCAGACTCCGACCCACTAGTAGAAAATCTAAAGTATAAAATTAAAAAAATAGTACCCGACCTATGAGTCAAACCCAGGATCTCTAGATGAGTAGTCGCACTTGGCAACCACTGGACCAACAAGGCAGTATATTGTATTGTACACCATATTAAGAATAAAGATCGTGAACTATGTATTTTACGCAAAACGGCTATAGCACATGCCTGAATCACCTTATGACAAGTAGGTAATCATTTTACAAATAGAGGAAGGAAGACAGAAGGAACCATAGACACACACAAAATACAACTTACACTTTTACAAGAGGAACAAGTAATATACTAGACACATATTAAATATAATATTGTCATGTGTCAACATTGCCTGACTGCTCCAACAAAATTGTGTCAGTATTATTTTTTGTAAAGAAAGCTGTGGAGTCCCGCAGAGCGACAAAGGCTAGTTTTATCTCGGAGAGTAATTGTAGACAGTCCAAGCTGTTGTTATTTGTAAACCAGTATGTGACATTTATAAACGTGAAAACACAGTGTGATTTTGATTCTAGGCCAACTATAGTTCAAAATATATTCTTATTATTTTCTAGTTATAAAATAAAGTCATTGAATGTGTGTGTATGTGCATGGATGAGCGCACGCGAGTTGTATTTGTGTCTCTTTTTAACTTATAAATGTTTGAGTATAAAAAGTAAGCCGCGTTTGCAACCTAGTGTAATGGTTCTTCTCACAACATTACGTTTTAATTATTTTCGAAAAATTTAGACAATCGAGATACAGGTGTTTTCGCATTACGATGTTACAGTAAAACCTGAGAGAATAATTCAAATATTTTATGAGACGAAACACAGTTCATAAAATCTTTCATTACTTACACATTTATAAACTATGCGCTTGCGCGTTGATAAAGGCTTCAGACAAATTGCAATGTAACCACATTACAGAAAATATATAACGACATTTATTCCGTCTTCTAAATTGAGTTCACTCCGAATAGAAGTTAATATCGAACTTAGTTCTAACTGTTCTGACTTAACTGACTGTCTTTCCGTGAGTTTTACTAACTTAATTCGTTCAAACAAAGCTGCGCGTGTTACTTAACAACTTTTTCTAAATTAGTTGAGATTTAAAGGTGGAAGCTTTCAAACAAGATAGTATTATTAGGTTTTAGTCTTGTTTTTGGTTTTTACGGATTTAAACCTAGTTAACTGCCTTGTTGGTCGAGTGGTTGCAAGTGCAACTGTCGAACGGAAGGTCCAAGATTCAATTCCCGGGTCGGATACTATTGGATTTTATAACTTAAAATTTCTAGTACTGACTCGAAGTCTGGATCTGTGCCTGGTGTATGGCAATTATGTGTGCCCGATACATGGCAATAGGCTCACCACCTATTCCATAGTGGGACGTAAACGTAACCGGTGAAACGTGGGAGTGTTCTGCATTCC
>DWDT01002546.1:0-13553 GCA_018245595.1 Microceris scylla | reverse complement strand
TTCGTTTAGATGGAGTCAAAATAAGAATTGAACGAAGTTCGGTATGAAAATCTGTTTAAGCTGTACTAGGAAGAATATTTTCCTGCAATCGGTACGTTAAATTTAATGTGACGTGATCCGGAAACTAAATAGTCGACAAACAAACAGATATTTCGTTATGCATATACATACATATGTATCACAATATGACCCGAATCACTGCGACCATAATGAAAAATTTATATGTATAGTTGGTTATCAATTAGAAAGATCTGAATAATAGACCGAATTATTGGAAACTGTTAGTATAAGTATATAAATGAATCACTTACCCTCACGATATCATGCATCAGACTGACTTTGAACATCCAGTCGAGCTTGATTGTGTCATTTTCCAGGATGTCCTGAAGCGAGCCCTTTGGACAGTACTCAGTGAGAAGACAGCAATGGGGCGGGTCAACACAAGCACCGTAGAACCTCGCTAAGTGATCATGTTCTAGATCCTTCATTTTCTTAAGCTCCAGAAGGAGCGGCCGCGTTAGGTCTATGCGCTGTTTGTCTATCTTTTTGATGGCCACACGACACCCTTTGTAGAACCCGCAAGGGGCGTAGACTTGGCGGTCACCAGCTAATGACGTCGCTTCGTCGGAATATGCAGTCTGGAAAAATCAATCTTATTAACTTTTGAAATGGCATTCCTTTGAAGATATTTAGAGACCACTTATCATCCTCAACTAATATTTTACTATCCTTGCAGTAGTTTGATCCGTCTTTATTGAACCATATTCAATCATATCCACTTTGCTGGTGTTCTCATACTCAATTTTCTCAACAATTTCTGTATCAACAATGTCAATGCCGGTCACAGTTATTGCCACTATTAAAAAAACACATTTGCATTGACAACATTCATGTTTAGAACATAAGGAATTCCTACAAACATTAATACGAAGTTAAGTAAGAATATTTTGTCACGAGAACAATAAGCAAATATTATTTTATAAGATAGATAGATATGAAAATTTTATTAAATGAAATAACTTACCCCCGAGCTGTACCGTCTCGCTAGGGAGTGTATGCTGCCTCGCAGCCGCCCCCCAGGCAACAGCACATCAGTCCAGCTCACGCGCCAAGTCATCATGGCTATCTCCGCCTCCAGCTTGTAATGCCTGTTGGATTGTATAAGGAAACCTGCACACTTTGGACTACTGCGTAATGTCTTCTAAGCTCTGTTAAGTCTGCCAACTGACACTTTGATAGTATGACAGATGAAATCCTTAACACTTCATTCTGATGGTCTAATCCGTGTAACAGTGGAACAATTTGTGTTTCTGGTGATGAAACTGTGTTTTTACAAAAAAAATTTTGTTTGAGCGGTAGTTTTTTTATTCCCAGAGTCTGGTGTCACATTTTTTTAATTTTTCTTTAGTCAATAGCTCCCTTTCATAGAATGTTCGTAAATCTGGATTGAATTGATAAAATCCATCGAATCTTTACTTTTGACACACTTCATGATCTAATATATGTATTTCACACAAGACAAATAATCTCAAGTAAACATTCTAGGAGCGTAGGTAGCCCTCCTACCAGATGGTCTGGCGACCTAAAGAAGACAGCAGGCAGCTGGATTCGAAAAGTCCAGGATAGGAAAAAGTGGCGCCGATTGGAGGAGGCCTATGTCCAGCAGTGGACTTTCAGAGGCTGATGATAACGAAACATTCCACATTCATTAATTAAGGTATTTTCATAATTAAGGCTATCTTATGATAAATGCAATTATTACTCGTACATTGTTCTACAACCTTTGACGGTTTTATTAAGTACGAGTAAGTCGCCAGTTTTTTCTCGATTCTACTTTTCGTGAAATAAGTATCTAGTAGTAGGTACGTTATGTGAGTAAATTAATATAAAGAAAATGATGATATTTATTCATTCTACACCACACCACGTGGACACAATAGCGATGCACGCGAATACTTATAATAATTGTTCATTGTTTTCAATTCCACGAGTTTAATATTTCACAGCTGACACAAAATATGTTGCCAACTATTTCAATGGAAGCATAAAAATTTATTGTGATCATATGTATCTACGTAATTGGATTATGTAACGCTAAAATTGAGAGAATCTAGCATTTTAGTATATCGGCAAAGTTTCATATTTTTATTTCATATGACTGCCTCTTTGATCTAGTGGTGACTAGCGCGACTGCTACTTGTAATTTCTTCCAGAAAATCTAAGTTGGAAAAGTCCAATAATATCCGACCCGGGATTTGAACCCAAGTGCTACCGTTGTTGGCAGAACCTTTATCTTTTATTTCATTGTATTTCACGTTAACGACCTATTTGTTTCAACCGTTTGCGTTACAGTTAGATCCAAAAAGATCCTAGATTCAATTACCGAGAGGGTACTCTAATGAATTTAATTATCTCCTAGAGTCCGGCCTTTTTTGACCTTGACACGTACAAAATATACAAGTTATATTACATACATACATACATACATGCCTTCACGCGAAGTCCCTTATGGGGTAAGCAGAGGGCACAGCATGCCAAATATCCCTATCCTTGCATATCTGCCGTACCTACTTCTTTCACATTCATCAATCTCTTTTTACAAACACGCCGGTTTCTATTTCGAGTTATATGTAATGGAGTGAAGAAAAATGAAAGATGAAAAGTAATACATAACAATGTACATGAAAATATTTGGAATACTTGGAGAAATGTATTGCCAAGAACATTATTGTCAAACCTTCTCTCGCAATGGTATATTCCATATTTCAGATCTCGACGTTGAGTCATGCTCCGATAGCATTCGGAATTTGAGTTATAGTTGAACTGAATCTTGGATTCGATTTCGTATATTTCATTCCTACCCTCATTTTCATTTGAACATACATGCAAGATACAACTCCTACTAACTTGTACTGTTATAATTAGTGTCTATTTTAGTTGTAGACAGATTGACTAGAACATTCAGATTGAATGAGAATTATTATAATTTTGGGTGATCATGGCAGACATACCGCTAATTTTTAAGTAGGGAGGGGCTGTACTATGGCAACCAGATAGCTGGTAAACATATGTATGTATATATAATTTGTACGGGAAGCGATGGGAGATTTGGCATATTAAAGTTTATGTAGAAAAGTAAATTCTACGTGCAATATGAATTACAAATGCATATTTTTTTCGACTATTATATTATTTCACTATTAGGACACGGGTCTCCTCTCAGAAAGAGGGTTAAGAGCGCATAGGCTGCCACGCTGGGCAACTGCGGTTTAGCAGACTTCACACGAGTTTTTTATTTTCTTGTTTATGTACTACTCTTGAAATGAAACAATTGAAATGAAATAAAACAATTGAAATGAAATAAAACGTTAATTAATAACGTTTATATTGCCAGTGTTAAATATAAAACAAAGCAAAGCAGAACTTTATGACTGTGGCTAATAAACCTCAATAGCGTTCAAACTAATACATGGAATGAATGAAATTCAATGGATTTCAGTCGAATTAAATTCCTGTATAAATGTGTTTACAACAATTAGTGCATCTCATTGAAAAGTGCAGTAACACTTCAACGCAAAGTCAGACATTTGCGTCATCTGCAGTCCTCTTTTTATGGCCACTTCGAACGTAAATATCGCTCTCGTACTCAATGCAATTAGTATGCTAAGTTATGCGTTTTTAAAAAAGAAGACAGAAAATATGATGGATGATTTTGGTGGATGTTTGTTTGTTTGGTGGATGTTTTTCCTGGAATTGAATTAACGTTACATCACGGCCATAATCCCCGAAAGCGTGGGCAGAGGTGTGTAATACGATCTTTCGTTTCACTGGTTACTTTTACGTCCCACCACGGAATCGGTGAGGAGTCTATTGCTATACACCGGGCAAATCTAGACTCCGAGCCACCACTAAAAATTTCTACTAGCAAATTTAAGTTAAAGAAATCCACTAGCACCCGACCTGAGATTGGAACCCAGGATCTCGCGAATGACATTCGCGCTTGGAACCACTAGACCAACAAGCAATAATTAGATTAAGTATTGGATTACTTACCTATAAATAAATACTGACAGGATGGCGAGTATCACCACGACGGAGCTGAGAACGATACTCAGTATTGCATATACAGGTAGGGCTGAAACAAAAGATAGGTATTAGTATAAAATCGTTTATATATTTAATAACATTAGCGAATCACGGTACACCCCTATTCTTTGTTTCGAACACGACGCGACTCTATAATTATCCAGTAATAATGCATTGTATTTCAATGGTTTAGTTTTCAATTTCAGTATGTCAAATGTTAAAATAATATATATATCATCGTAATTATACGTACTTACTGAAATATCTACTAGTTAAGTACGAATGTACATCATGTAAGTGCATTTAATATATAAAGTACATTTTAAGCCCATATGTACATATGTATAATGCTGACGTTACAAAATAATATTTTACAGTACTTATCAACTTTTACGAGAACCTTTCATCCATATATAACTTCAGATATTTCTTATCAACACCGCGTTGCCGACAGATATAAATCTAGCTTTAGACGAAAAAAAGTTCAAGATATAATTCAAGAGAAAACTGTTTTACTCCGTCAATGATCGGAATGGAAATGGAACCAGCTAAACGTAAATTTGCAAACTGAAATTTACTGTTTAATGACGTAAATAATTAATAATAATCGACCCAATATAATTCCACTGTTGGAATATGGGTCTCCTCTCATATTGAGACGGTTAACGCCATAGTCTGCCACGCTGGCCAAGTTCGGGTTGACAGACTTCACACACCTTAGATTTTTTTTATAAATTCTAAGGTACGCAAGTGATATTTAAATTTAAAACGCACTTTTGTAAAGAGGTGCGCGCTATGGATTTGAACCCGGCACCTCCGGAGTGAGGGGCTGAATTCTTAACCAGTCGGCTATCACTGCAATTGACGTAGGTTAATGACGTACCTACAATTAATGAGTTAATGAGATTGAAATTAATTGATGTGCCGTACAACTTGACATTAATTGCAATTTGAGACAACATTTTAAAAGCAATTAAGCACAATTATTGTTACGTTATAATGTTATTCATATTATTTACGTCATTTATAACAAAAAACCTAATTACTAATATTAATGAATATCATTACATAATTTAAAATTAAAGGCACAGGTTATATACTTAAGTAACTGGAATTTTTACATGCATTACTTCAACAATATAATAGAAATTGCATATTGCAATTTGCAAGAACACAGTCTGCTACGCTGAGCGACTGCGAGTTAGTTAGTTAGTCTGTTCATTTTTTCATAAAATTCGCTTTACTGAGAATAATATTGAGCATTCTTTTGACCTAAATTTTTCCGTTTATTACATGAGTCGTAGGATCCGTGGCACAAATATATTTCTTTTCCTAGCTGTAGTTCCCCCAATTATTTCTAGAATCCTAATGAACTTCTTATATTATAATTTATAATTTGAAAATTAATAATATATTTATCTATGATGATTTTAATCACCTTGTTATCGAAAATAAATAGAATAGTTAATTGAAACGCAAATATTTCAATTTGCGAACCGATCACAAACAAAGATACCGTGGGAGTGTCTATATCAACTACGTATTGAAGAGCGAAATGGGAAGTGGGTTTTTTTTAAAGATAACAAGACCCCTCTTAATTTGTATGAAAGCCTCTAAGAGATTTTTAAAAGAAAACGTGATATGTCTACAAAGAGGGAGATTATGGTGCCAAAGATTGTTTCTCGTCGAATTTTCGGTTTCTTTCATTTCATTCTTGGTTTTGATGAGATCCGTGTTTCTTTTTAACGTAGCTCTATAAAGTGTTTTATGTTAAATTCGAATAAAGATTCGTGTATTTGGAACACGATTTTTAATGAGCGGTGTTTTTTTAAATGATGTTGGGAAATTCATTTCTTTCATACATTTATAAAGTATTGCAATATTGTAATATAATAGTCGCTTCTGTTGTTTGTACACACATATGGGCCGCGTTATGTTAAGAGTTTAATGCCAACTAATAAATGGAACTGATATATTCAGTAAGCTATACGGGTATCTTCAGTATGGTGCGAACTGACCATAATTTACCACTGAAATATTACGATTACACTTGTTCGAATGTCGTCTTTCAATATACGTATTTTCAAAAGTATAATAAAGTATTTAAGCTATCCCGAAATCAGTCCGAGTTTAAATTTCAAGAAATCGAATTCCCAATTTTCAGATATCCAGCGTCCATTACTACAAAAGTTTTACAGACATTACTTCGAATAGTTTGAATCTGCAGAGGACCAGCGGTGGCTGTTCGAATAACATTTTCTATTACGTCCGATATTTTCTATTTTAGTTCATTGCTAAGATCTAAGACTGCATTGCATTCGCAAATCAACTCATAGGGGCTTCTTGACTATTGTTGATTCGTATATTATAATCTAACATGAAATATTCCATTGCTGTCAGAGTATTATGAACTTTAAATTAGAAAAATGACAAAATCAATCAATATTCAGTCATCGAAACAGTACTTTCTGAGCACCTTACTTCATGTTTTTCGATACACTTATTGATGAGTTATATCAGTAATAACATCCGTAAATGCATATATCATGTACATAATATATCAAAATTTAATATTTCCTTTTCGTTGCTTGGTAGCAAGTCGGATCACAAAAAAAACAGAGTTTAACTATAGTTTAATTGTCACGGTCAGTTATTAAATGTTGTAGCTGCAAAGGACGTGACCAGTTTAAAATATAAGTTGAATATTTACATATTAAATTATATTAACGTTATCCAGAACCTAAGGCATACGATATCAATAGGGACCTCGCTAATATTATTTTGGCAATAAGAATGGCTATAGTGTAAGTCTATAAATGAAGTGTTACTCACAGTTATCAGGACAAAGGGAGCCATCAAAGCCACACTGCGGGGTGTCGGGCGGCGGGGTAGTCCGCTCGCCCGCCCAGTGGATGGGCCTGTTCTCAATGAACTGGAGCGATGAGTTCGCCGCTACGTACGTCGCGACCACCTGTGAAAGACGAAGTTAAATTGTCTGCATAGGTACTATCTATTAACAGTGAGATTTCTGTTTATTCTGATAGAAATAATTGTTATTCGGTGATGTCAGCCCACCTCGTAAACCTTCAGGAGCACGTTGACGTAATAATAATTGTTTATATTTTGTGTGATATTACATGTATGTTTTTATTAACATTTTGTTTTCCCTTTTTATCTTTCTAGTTTTTGCAACACTTTTGCATGGTAAATTGTATTTCTTAAAATGGCAACACGTAGGCGGTCGGGGTAATAGAAAAAGGGCATACGCTGTGCTTTGTTGTGTCTCTTATAAATAAAAGAAGAATGTGTTAAAACCATCAAGCCTCTCACTTATACGATCCCACATAGGTATATAAATAATTCCGATATTTGCTGTATCATAAGATTCGGTCTGTATAGGGCAACTCCAGGCGCTTTGTTTCCAAATTGTGAGAGCGAAGTAAAAGGAGTTCAAGCAACCCATTTATTAATAAATTTCCTTATACTATATTTAAAACCGGAATACGCAGAATGTAAGGGTATTGCCATCTCGACCTACTTGAGATGATATGGGTCATTTACATGTCGTAATCAATAAAAGATATACTTTTTCATTCCCTTTTTTGTTCCATGGTATAACAATGTAATATTAGTAATATGCGTAAAATAGATATTATTTTGAAATATTCCTTTAGGCGATTTCGCACTGCAAATAACTATTTGCGGAAAATTATTTATCATCATCAGCAGCATCTTCAGTATCATCAGCCTCTAGATGTCCATTGCTGGACATAGGCCTCCCCTAATCAGCGCCACTACTTTCAGTCCTGGGCCATCCGAATCCAGTAGCTTAAGAAACTATTTGTAGCTGAGGTTTATCTCACGACTTGCTAATAAATTCTGAAAATTATGCCGTACACTGGAGTCTAGTTAGATTCTGCGGGCAAGTCGTACAACTCCCCGGCTAATACTCCTCACGCTTAATGTTAGACGCGGGTGGAAGCCAAATATAACTGTTCTTAATATTATTGCGAATGGTTTTGACATGACATTCCTTTAAGGAAGTTTTCCTTAAGTGGGTTTCAAGAGTTATCATATTCTTTCATGTTAGTATGTATGTATATTTTGCATGAAGTATGTGTATGAATAAGTATGTTTGTATAGGTTATTATATTATCAGGTTTGGTCCCTGATGGGTTAAGTAGAGGGGATATATGTTTAATATTATGCATATCGTTATTATTTATATTATATTCAAATTCAAAAGCTTTATTTAGTCCAGAAGTTACAATAAATAGATAAACAATTGGTGAACCCGCCTAGTAAGTGTGAACTTGGACACTTGTGACAGGCGGCTCCACTCTTCCATAACTCAAATATATAAATGTTTACTAGAAATCAATAGATTGTAGTATAAAAACATTTGAAACAAATGGATCGAAGATATTAAAGATTTTTTCTGCGCGTGTGTGTGTAAGCATGTGTTTGAACATGTGTGTGTGCGTGTGTGTAAGAATGTGTATGTGTATATATATATGTGTGTGTATGTGTATATTATATTATATATGCCATTATACTGTTATTTTGCGTGAAATTCGCCGTTTGTGAACGAAAATAAATGATCAATAAATAAGTACGCTTCCAAATGATGTTAATTGAACAATAAAAATAATTAAATCATACATGAAATATAATGTAAGACAACATCGGGCAGTGATAACTTTTGAATGGGTGACCATTAGTAGGAAAAATATCAAGAGTTCTTCCGTGTAACGACGGACTCGGTAAGCTGTTGGTGCCTGTTGTGATAAGCGATTGTTGTCCATCATCATTACCAGTCTATCTAAAACCACTGCTGGACATAAACATCTTCAAAGGAATTTTTACCTATAATACGCTGGACATACGGGTTGTGGATCGTAGAGCTGGCATCTAGTACCCGCTACGCTGCGCCATAACGTGATCAGGAAGTTATGGTTAAATTATATAATTACAATACTAATTACTCTATTTCATATGCTGATGTACACATAATGTATGTACTTGTACACACGCAGGCCACGGTGTTAATACATTAACAAGAATGCAAGGTGAACCACGCAGATCATTACAATTAATTACACGGGATTATTGTAATTTTAATAATATATTTAGAATATAAGCACAACATTTGCAGTGCAAATGTACACTAGAATATTCATTATTTGTTTGTGCAACAATAATATTAAGTAGTAAACATCTGTTAGCAGTTAACGATTGAGTCGATCGATTTTGATGAAATTCAACGTGGAAATAGCTTGCACTTTGGGGATAGATGTAGATTATTATCTGATCTATTTAACTTTTCATAACAAAATACATAGACGAAACTATTTACGACGATAATAGTATCGGGGAATGAAATAGTTTCACTTGTAGAGGACATCCTAGGTAAAGGAAACGTTTTAAATAAAATGTATTGAAACGCTACAAAAGATATTAAGTATGAAATTATTGAAACAGTTTTAATAATTGAAATAATACTTAAGCAAGAAGTTGATTATTTCGTATCTCATTTAATAAAAACGTGTGTTTTAGATAATAGACTCCAAAGGATTTTATTTATTACATAACATGCTTCTTTATATGCATGATGTTGATGATGTGTTTAAAGACACATTGCAATTAATAAATTAAACAAATTTTAAAGAAAGCAATTTCAACTTATCACCTAGAAAACTCACAATAAGATTTAAATATTTCCTTTTCGCTGTGCATTAGATAATACAACATATATATTCTTTATTGTACACACAGAAGGACACAATGCAATAAACGAGTATGAATGACATTATGAGACCGTACAAAAGGATGGTTTTGTTGCTACGGGACTCTTACAGACATTCTTTGGAAGAAGACAGAGGCTGGGTTGGGTAGGATGTACAATGTGAATAAGAAAACTATAGATATATAATACAATATGTTCAAACTACGACACAAACAATACGCTCAAAATAACCATTACAAACTAGCATGCGACTTTCCGCCTCATCACTCAAGAAGAGATTTCGTCTAGACATGTATGTTGTGTCTCAAACAAAAGTTAGAGAATTAAAAATAATAAAACGAAGAACACAGTTGTAATACAATACATACAAATAAGTAATAACAACTAATCAACAAACAAACAATTACAATTAACAAACAATTAAGTTATGTCATCATTATCAGGCTCTTTCCGTCACTGCTGGACATACGCCTCTTCGATAGCCAGCCACTTTGCGTATGTCACAACGCCAAGCTTAGGAGCGTCTCATGGTACATTTGACAAAACGCGGTCTTCACTACAGGTCACAATGTGGTATAGAATGTAATATATATAGATATCTCTCCGAGCTATGTATACAGAAGACTATATTTACACACATTTATATAATTATATACGACAAGCTGTTATAATAAACGACCCAGTTACCACATTACATAGCAAAGAATTTCAACATAATGAGTCTTATATTGTTTTTTAAAAGAGTCAAATAATTTGTTGCCTCAACTTTGTAATGGAGGTGGATTCGAAAGTCAATTGGGTTGCAGAGTAAAAGATTTTTCAAAACAACTAATCCTGTATCAAATTCAAATTATTAGTAAAACGTAGGGCACAATTAATCAACATAAATAAAAAGACTTGAATATCAATAGTTGCAACCATAGACAATGTATGTGGCAAGGCTGGATATGAAGCTTCTGAAGAGAACATTGAAATGACTGACAGCGTGAATAAATATTCCACATTATGAAGACTTATAAACTAAATTAAAATCGATAAATAGCGGCGACAATACGTCACCTTGGTACCCCGGCAGTTGTAAATGACCAATTAGTAGAAGAATTATTTCCTCTTTTAAGTTGCCAGGAGCTACGAAACCAATCAATGATCGTCAGAAATATCTTATTATTGGTTTGCAATATTACCAAGATGTTAAAGTCTACCGCAATAAAGACATTATTAAAGTCGGACCATTTCGGATTTTGTCAGTAAATTTCAATAATACGGTATCACTAATCTAGATTATGCCATGATCAGACCGAAAATCCGATTGTAACGGATTAGGGAGGTTTTATTTGATGAGGCAGGAGATAGTTGACGGATGGAATAGGTGGTGTAGAACTTGCGATAAGAAATAATGATAGCCATATAATGATCAACTATTTAAACGTGAAATATCACAGCTGAGTAAGAAGATGTAGCATAGCAATGGTTCATGGTGATTCACGGTTCATGCAGACTAAAGTCGATGAGCAGAAAATCATTTTTGACTAATGCAAACATTGCCGTCGCCATTCGAGACCACGTAAAATATCATTTTTTAAAATCACGCTCCGCTCAGTGATCTAAAACCATTTGAATTGGAATATCTTATTATATTTCATGAATAAATGAATTTGTTTACGCGTGTTGATATTACGCTCAATCGTTGAATATGTTATTCGATACGTGAATAATTTATTTATGATTTATATTCCGTCGATACATTGTTTATCATATAACCACTGTTTACCAAAACAGCCAACCACAGGTGGCTACTGCGTTGTAGAGAATCCAGTGAGATTGGGAGTAGAACCATTAAGACCTCAGGCCGCAAAGGTAACAGCGCACCTTCAATAACCCTTTAGTTTCTCAATCACCTCACCAAAATAATCAACCTTTAAGAACAGGAGAAAGTTTAATGCATACATATAATGCGCCACGTTTTAGAATGGTAGGGAAATAAATTACAGGCCCTGGTGTGAGGGGTTGAAATTTGAACAAGAATATAATAAAGTATGTATATATGACCAGTAGCCGTTCATAATCAATTTTTATTTTTATATCCGATAAAAGTTATGTTTGAATTAAACCAACAATTATTGACAGTTCATGTGTTAATGAAACTAAATGCAAGTGTTTTAAGTTATGGCGACTAAGTAGCAGGCAGCAATCATTGGTCGTATGCACGTATGCCTACTTTTGGAACTCAAAAAAGTTGTTAAACAATCTTAACCAAAATAGGAAACATCTGGGGTACAATTTTGCTTAGCAGCTATGGTTGGTATTATTTGAGATTCAATATGTTTAATATATTGCAACTTTTTCTGGTATCCATACACGATATATGGAACGCAAATATTTACAATTATTCCAAATTTAAACGTCATTTATTACATAGGCCTCCCCTAATCGGTGCCACTACATTTGTAGCTGATAATTTACATAATGTACGGACCTCTTCAGTACACTGTCTGATATTATAGCGCGACGTACTGAAAAGAAATATGAACCTACAAAGTCTTTTGTGAAGCTTCATGGAACGTGAGCAGACGAAATTACTTTCGAGAATGTCCTCCTTTGTTAAGGACATAGCAAAGATAATAAATTAGTCGTTGTGTTGTGTTGACAAAAACGTAGGAGTTATTTTTTTTTTTCGTTCGAGTAATATGCAAACACATTTTTCCTGGTGTACCCACTCGTAAAGGAAATCGAGCAAAAAATCATTTTTCTCAACATTTTATTTGAACAATGCGATATGTAAGAAAAACACATCAGTTTATTATAGAGAAGAAAACCACAGAAACTTGTAGAAACCTTAATTGAAGGTCAATATTTTGGCATTCCGTTTGGAGGGTAGTAGTAAGTAAACATAGTCATAAAACATTCAAACTCGAACAAAAGAAGCATGAATCTCACGTAGAAATTAAGTTCTTTCCCAAATCGAATAAAGACTGCAATGTCACCTAACATATAAAACAAAGAACTATGTTCTAAACCAAAAAAGAAAAAAACAATTTAATATAACGCAGTATTACAAATAGCCTTGTCGTTAAAATGGCGATTCTTTTCAGACGACCTCTACATTTAGGGATAACAAAATGGGAAAACAGAGTAGGAGACTCAGAAATTAGAAAGAGAAAAATATGATACACGGGGATGAAAATAACAAGCGTACAATTAGAGAAAGACGGAAAAACAATTCTGCATGCAGATAGACAAGGAGAAAAAACTACACGACTAGTAACCTAAGATATAGATATTATATTCGGGAACTATGATATTAATAATAATAATAAATAATAATCGACCCATTTATCATTCCACTGTTGGAATATGGGCCTCCTCTCATATTGAGAGGGTTAAGGCCATAGTCTACCACGCCGGCTAAGTACAGGTTGGCAGACACTTCACACACCTTAGAAAATATATTTTCTTTTTAATTCTAAAGTGTGCTGGTTTCCTCACAGTATTTTCCTTCATCGTTAGCAAGTGATATTTAAATTTAAAACGCACTTTTGTAAAGAGGTGCGCACCATGGATTTGAATCCGGCCCCCTCGGAGTGAGAGGCTGAATTCTTAAGCACTAGGCTATCACTGCCAACTCGCCTTCGCCAACGACTATCTCTGCCAACCCGCACTTGGCCAGCGTGGCAGACTATGGCCTTAACCCTCTCAATATGAGAGGAGACCGGTATTCCAG